>SCLH01062598.1:0-17514 GCA_004367855.1 Oikopleura vanhoeffeni
CCTAGAATTTACAAAATAGGCTTATATCGATGATGTACCCCCCGGAAAATGTGCAAAAATTTGATTTTTGCATATCGGTAAGTAAAGTTACCGGTGCACCGAATATGATACCAGTGATAAACTTTTTGTATTATATTCCTGTATTTAATACTATTTTTCAAAAGTTAATAATTTTATGCTGAAATTCGTAATCTTTTCAAAAATTATGACTCATAATATTACAGAATTTGTAATCTTTTTAAATTTATGACTCATAATATTATGGTGTCACTTGAGAAAAAATGAAAATTTAATTTTGAAATTTTTAATTTTAATTTGAAATGTAATTTTTAAGAGAAAATAACTACGTATGGGGTACTATAGAGTTGGTTAAAATTGTTTGAAATCCTTAACCGTTGATTTTCATTTATTTAAAAAATTCTAATTTGGACAAAAAATACCTTTGGTTAAAAATTTAATTTTTAAGATCGGTATCTTTTTTGCCCCTGCATTTCCAAGCGATCCCTGGGTGATAGCTGTTGGTTTTGTTCGTATCGCCGGTATGGTTCAAAATCCTGTTGAAATGACCGGTTGTCGAAATTGCGTGGGCTGCGATTATAAGCTGGTGGTAGGAACTCCAGAGAAGGCGGTGAGCGCTGGTAAGTCTGGGTTGATGGTGCCGATCCTACTTTATGATATGGATCGGAAGGGTCCTTTTGCCATAGTAAACCCTCGGCTCGTGCTAGAGACTTAACCAAAGTATCGGTCGAATAGACTTCCGATTTATTTGTTTTTGAGGGATCAGCGCAGTGAGATTCCTCAATAGCTCTAAAAAATTTTTGGTATAATTTGGTAAATGCTAGCATTTTGGAAATTTTATAAATATAGAAAAAATGGCAAGCTTGATATGCCATGAGGACATTTTTTTACTCATGATTTTTCGTGATGAACTGCGCGGCATATATAAGAGAAATTGCCGCGCCATATTTTATTTCCGTTTTATAAATTTAATTTTTTGAAATTTTTAATTTTTTATGCAATTAACGATGTCCTGGAACGTGATTAAGCTAAGGTAGCTAAGAGAAAATTATTTTTACTTAATTTTGGAGAAAAAATTTTTAATTTGAAAATTTTGAAAACGAAATTTTATATGAAATATAAATGAAAAATGATTAATTTTTCTATAAATTTTAATTTATAGGTATCTTGAAGGATTTTGCTCCAGTGTTTCGTATGAAGGTTGGAATATCGTCAAACCAGAGTGGCTCTCGTAAGTTTTAATTTTAAGTTTCATGGAAAAAATTTGGGGGTGAATTTTAAGGAAAAAATGGCGGAAAAATCGAATTTTTTATTTAAAAATAGTTACCTATAATCAACTATTTTCAAAAAGCTGACCCAACTTGGGTTTTTGCAAGCTACTGGCTTATTTTCAGCATTAATTCTGAAACTTCTGGTGGTTCCGTCTGATAGTAAAACAGTGACCAGGGCGTCACTTTCATCTTTCGCGTCCTCTGGGGATCTGGTTGATCTCTCCATGCGTCTACACGCGTCCATTAAGCCTGCTAAAGCTTTAGGGTCTGGTGTGAAACCCTCATGAAATTCATCTCTCTGGTCAAGGGTGGTAATTTCGCGTGGCCATGACGCTTTTTCGATCTCTTTTGAAGCCAAATTTGCTACTACGTCTTTTGTGGGAATAAAATTCCCTTGGTTTAAAACCTGTCGAAGCGTAGGGATAGATCGAAATTGTAGAGTCAATGAAAATTGACTAGAAATTGGGTAGCTTCGAACCTAAATTTCAGGTTTTACATAAAATTTATTTATTTTTGAAATGGCTTTTTGAAAACCGATATAAAATATGTATATAAAATAATAAAACAGTTTGTCAGTTTTGACCGAAAAAAAATGTTTAAAACATTTCATAAAGTAAAATTAACGAACTGATTTTAAATCGTTCGTAGAAAACTAGTTTTATTTTTTATATTTTTTTTTTATTTATATTAATTTAGTGAAATGATTCTAAATCGTAAAAATAATTATTTAAGATGACTATTAAATAGTTTAAATATAAATAAATGTTTGAAACATTTTATAATTTCTAAAAATAAAATAATGCATCGATTTTAAATCGTATGTGAAAAATAATAAAAATGCGAATTGAATTCGAATAGATTTTTATTTTAAATATTAGTCGTTGTTTCAACGTTAGTCATATTTGAAAAAATTATAATTATTTCATAAGGCGGAATATAATATTTAGTAGAACGATTTGAAATCGTTTTGTGAATAAATAAAATTCGATTAAATTCTGAAATTGTATTTTATGTAAAATCGTTTTAGTCCGACGATTTACCGATGAGTCATATGAAAAATTCAAAATTTTGATGACGAAGGAAGATTTTTCTAATTATAAAGTCGAGTTTGCCAAGCGAGAGAAAATCCCTGCGTTGTTGGCTGAAGGAAAAATCATCGACTTTCTGCACCAATGCAAACTGGAGGACGGTGTACTTATTGCCAAGGTAATAATTTATTTTTCTTTTGACAATTTTTTAGAAAAAATTTAATTTTTCTTGACTTACTATTATTTCCCCCCACCATTTATTTGTCAATGGCTGGCTTTTCATGATCTCACAGCACACGCTTAGCATCAAGTAAGCTTTAGTATCCCCATAAGGTGAGCAGAGACGGTTTTCCAAACCGTAACTATTTAGTTCCGCGCATCTCATGGCCAAATATTTTGTATAGCTATAAGCCGGTATCGCAAAACCCCCGTCCTTAGAATTTCCGCTATCCCCCAAATTATAAAGAAATCGAGCTGGGCTCATTTCTTTACTCATCAAATTATTTCGACAACGTCGTTGACGAGTTTTCAAATTTTCGACAAATGCCGCGTCATCTGGGATGACTTGACCGGTTTCCGGTACAACTCGTTTGGGTCTGCCTCTGGCATTTTCGACCAACTCGGTTTCTTGAAATTCAAAATTTCCCGAGTCGAAACGTGGTTGTATTTGAAAAATATTTGAAAATAATTTCAAAGGGTCCTGTTTTTTTGAACAGTTGTTTTTTATAATAACTTGGTTATTATTTTTTAATTCTTGATCGGGTATTTGCGGCGGATTATGGTTATACAAAATTTCTGGTGTTGCATATACCGGTTGGACCGGTTTTTCCGGTTCAATTATTTCCGGTGAAAAGGTTTGGGATGGCCGCTCTGTGTCGCTTTGGGGGTAGTAATGGGCCGGTTGGTCAAAAGCGATGTAGGTGTGTGGGAGAGACCATGATAATTCATGCTCTGGTATTTCGCGCCCTTTTGCGGTCCATTGTTGTACATTGACCGCTGGCGGGATCGGTTCATCTAAATTTTGGGGAATTTGACCGTTTTCGTTAATACCGGTATTTGGCGAATTTCCGGTAACGTCGATATCCATTTCATCGCCTGGTTCTAAATGAACCTGGTTTAAAGTTTTTGCGATTCCACCTGTTGTTCGGTTTGTGGAACCAGAGGTCACGGACAAATTGTCCTCATTTTGCGCCAGGTACTCTTCCAGTTCCTCATTACTTAGGTCATTTACCGGTGGTTCAGTTGGTAATTGGTCACTCATTCTATAATTAAATTATAGAATTATTTTAAATGACGAAAAAATTCTGTTTTTATTAATACATGTTTATTTAGACTAAAATTAACATTATTTTAATAATTTTACAGAAAAAAAATGAAAAAACCCTGGTAAGTCCCCTTGGTTTTTATTTATTAAATTATATTTATCAAAAAAATTTGAAAAAAGCTTTTTAAACTTTTTTATTTTTTTTTAAATGTGACCCAAAATGATATTTATTTTCATAAATATATTTTGTTTCATTTAATAACTGCGTTTTTCAGACGCAAGTGGGCCGTTTTACCGATGTGCAAATTGGCATGTTTGACCTTTTGCCATCGGATCCTGATTGCTGGTTGGATCGGACCTGGAAAGTACCCCGTCAATTTTCTGAAACGAAATTTTCGGGGCTTATCGAGCATTGTTTGAACCGCGCAAAATTAAATGCCGATAAGAAATATACGACCCGTGTTGCCAGAGTTGAAAACGGGGCTGATAAAGGAGATATTATTGGGCTTTTGCCGTTGTTGACCCAAAAATTAGAGTGGCCAGAGGATACCCATGACGAATTTCCTCTTAAACGGTCATTTTTGCTGGCGAAATTGACCGTTTTTGTGCCCATTTCTTTTATTCTGCCCTGGCTTATGCGCAATAACGATACTTTTTACTCTGGCGTGACTAGTGAGGAAATAGATACCAATGTGGCCCGTCAACTTTTGGTATCATCGGAACTGGTAGATTCCACACTTGTCGACCTTGTCCCATTTATTGATCAAATTTTTGGACAGGTCATGACTTTCGCCATATTAAATCGGGTTTCTGATTTTTATTTTTACTTTTTGGAGGTTGTTACTCTTCAAGAGAAAAAATCAGTACAGGAAAAAGTTTAATATTTGCAAAAATTTTGAAATTTTAATTTGTGATAGTACCATTCTATGTAAAAAAAATGGTTGTATAGGTTATAAAATAGTTTTTATGTATATTTTGACACAAAAAGTGATATATTTTTAAAAAAAAAAAATTTATTTAAAACGTGATTTGAGTCACTACTTTGTATTATAACTTCTTAGAAGTATTTTATGTAACATTATTTTTTTAAAAATAAGTGTTTTCACTATAATATTTTATATAAAAAGTTTTATTTAAATCGACTTTTTGTTTCTAAAACGGGTCGTGAAAATATTAATCTAAGATTAATCTTTTTATTTTATTAATATGGAAATAAATTTGCAACTGCTACGCTCCGTGTAATGATGTAATTGTTTGAAAAAACGCGGTTAACAAGGGTTTTTCAAACCTTCAATTTTTAGGTGGCCCGCTAGTTAAGAGTTTTGAAGGACCCTCCGAAAAAATTATAGCCATTCACGGAGCCGAAGCTTTTTGTTATGATACCTCTTTTATATTATATAATGGTTTTTAATTTACTTAATTCCTTTCCTATTTTTAAAATCAAATTTATTTACTATTTTCAAAAAATATGAAAAAATTTGTTTCGAAAAAAAAAATAAAACGTTTATAAGGACTTGCTATCCTTAGCCCCTTTTATGCCCGGTGGGCTTTCCTGTGAAAATCCGAGAAATTGTTTGGTTCCCGATGACAATGTATTTTGCGGTCATACTTTTTCCGCTGTCATCGATGAAGTGGATATAACGAAAATGAAAGCGACCTTCGAGGCTCCACCAGAACATTACTGTCCCAATTGTCAATTTGCTCTGGAAAATGTTAATGGGTACATAAAATTTTATTTTTTAGCTCAAAAATAATTTATATTTTTATAATTTTTGTTTTAATTATTTATGAAAAAAATTACTTATTTTTGAAAAAATATTCGTTTTTGAAAAACGAATTAATTTAGCATTTAATTATAGAAATATTTATGGTTCTATTTAAAATAAGTTTTTTGTAAAAACTATTTTTGATCGTAAAAAGTGAAAATTATTTTTGAAAAATTGTTTTTAAGAAAAAATTTTCAGTTATGGGGTGCCGGCCATTTTAGCGGTAAAAATGGTACTGGCTCGTGGAATGGATATACTGGCACAGCGAACCTTTCCCGATGATGACGGTATACTGGCTGACCTCCGATGGAAACAAAATATGCCAGTGACCGTTGATTTGCGCCTCGTCCGATTGGTGTATTCGGGCGCAGAAATTTTCAAATTCATCGAAACCGACACGCTGTGTCTAGTCCGGGGAGTAAATCGCATTTTCAATCTTGCAGGTGCTCCTCGACCATTTCACGTAACGAGAAGCGTTGATGGTAAGTTTTTTGAAAAATATTTGAGAAAAAAAATTTTTAGGAGAAAAAATTTTAGAACTGCCATTCTTTAAAAGTTGGCAGATTTTTAATTGACATTGTTGCGTATGACGCAAATAGGTCACTTTCGGATACCTTTTGAAAAGGTGAAGAGCCTAACTCCTGCAATATGTTTGAGGCTATAGAAAATGGGCCTAAATCCGGGTAGCAAGAAACAGTTCGCGTTCTTAAAAATTTTTGATAAAAAATTGCGTAGGACTCGGTTTTTGACCAGTGGTAGACTTCCCCTCCTATAGAATGTTGTAATGGGAAAGTTCCATTACATAATTTAATTTTATATTCCTCGCTTAGGCGTGCTGTAATTCTAGCGATTTCTAACCGCACTTTTATTAGAATATTATAAAAAGCTCTTATTTTCGTGTCCTGAGAGGCAGGTGTTTTTATTTCTGCCATTAATGCGTAATAGCTAGCGAAATTGTAGGTAAAACCATCTAATGATTTTACTGTCAGATTTTTAAAGTCAAACTTTTGATCTGGCAACATTTCTTGATAGTAGCTTAAAATTAAATTTCTAGTTAAAACGATTGCGGCCCTTAAAGGTCCGTTTTCGTGAGCCTTTCCGCTTTGATTACTAGTCCTGTTTATACTGGAGCCTTCTGAGAAAGTTCCATTATAATCAGTCTCAATTTGTCCGAAAGAAATAAATTGGCCACTACATTCGCCAATTAGTTTTTCGCGGTATGTTAGTATTATGAAGGTTAAACTTTTGTATAACGCGGCCTTGATTTTATTCGAGACGGGGCCTTCTAGGGATATTTTTGCTAAAGCGTCTGACAAATCTAGTTCTCCTTGTAATAAAATTACATTGAAATTTTTCAAAATAAACGTCGTTGCTTCGGTGATAATAGCAGGATCGTAGTTTGGGGAAATTGAGTCGTCAGAATCCGTATACTCAATGTCTTCAATCTCTATTGGCTTCTCTTTATCTAGCAGATCTCGTACTCCCGTAAGAGTGAGCTCTAATTTTGTGGCAAAATCGTCCGAGATTTGGTTAATCAATTTGTTAGTTTTACGGGCATAATAAATTTCTAGAATATTTAGTCCTAAAAAAATAAATCCTGTCAGTAAAATGACTAGGGTGACTATTCGTAAGTCGTCGATAAAAACCTCGTATAGGCGTTTATCTCCGAATAAAGAGATATACGCCTGAAAAATGAAACCTAACCAGGTCGCATTTTGCCATAAAATAGGGCTCTTAAAAATTTTAAACATTTTTGATTTTCAAAAAAAAATGAAAAGTTTTTGAGTGAGAAAAATAGAAATAATTTTCGCTTAAATTGTCACTTAGAAAGTATGACTGGCGCCCCTTGATTATATGTTATTATGGAATAATTTTTAGGAAAAATACTTTTTGGCCCAATTGTCCCAGTTTAACTAGGGTGTTTTGTTTTATTTTTAAAATACTCTTACGGAAAAATATGAAAAAAAAATTTAACAAAATTATTTCCTAGGGGAAACGATTGACTTGAAGTTATCCGTTGGTTACAGGGTTATGGCGTCGATCTCAATGATCCTTGATGTTTTGGTCGCTGGCACCAAATGTTATCGGGCCTTGCCTGTGGTTTCTTCTTTATATTACGAGATCGAGTTTACCATGCCTGGGATTTTCTTAACCAGTAAGTTTTTTTTTAAAAAATATTTTCATAAATAATCTCACCAAGAAATGTGAAATAGTCAAAAAATATTTTATATATATTTATTTTTCAAAAAAAAATTTTCAAAGTTAGAGTGCTAGGGTCGGGATTTGAACCCGAGTCTGGTCATTACGACCTGCTTTAGCCGCTAAGCTACCCCAGTTGATCACTTTTCGCTTTTTCATAAAAATTTTACTTAGTTTTTTTAAAAATTTGAAAAAATAATTGAAAAAATTGTAATATTCATTTTAAAAAATATTACTTTACAGGTGCTTTTCTTCCTGTCAATGGGCTGCATCTCATGCTTGGGCGTCAGAGGTCAATAAATGCAGTAGATGATTTTTACGAATCTTCAACCGATCGGTCCGAATTTGACCTAAAACAATACGTTTGATAAGTGTAACTTCGGGTCGTAAAAATGTTATGTGCGTGAAAAAATCTTTAAAAAAAATAAAAATCTAGTTAAACATGTTCCCAAAAACCCGGATAGGAAGTTTATCGAGTTTTTTATTTTTTCCACCAATTTTAATACAGAAAATTTTGCCAAAAAATAGGCTCTCGGCTAATTTTTTGGAGCAAGTTAGACTTTTAGAGAGGAAAACGAGGGCCAATCTAAGTCTTTTTAAGTATAAGTTGCTTATTTTACAGTTGGTGGTATTCTGTATAATTTTGTTTTGTATATTTTCAAAAAAGTGGATATACAGTTTTTTGTCTGGCTGCCAACGGGCGGCCCGCCATTCAAATTTTTATATGGCGTAGGTAAACTGTATATTGCAATGATTCCCTATCCTTTGTATAAAAACTGCCATTTTTGCCTATGTTTGAAAAATGATATGTACATAATAAAAAATTTCCATAAAATCACGTGACTTTACAGTACTTAATTCACTGATATTTCTCGAAAAAATTTAAACGAGATTTTTATTGCAAAATATAAAAAGGTTAGGATTTTAGTTTTTGATTTTTTGAAAAAAAATGGTTTTAATTTAAGTTATTTTTAGCCTAATATATTTAATATATTGTTTTTTTATTTTGACAAAAATAATTTTGAGAAAAAGTTCATCAATATATCTAATATATTTGATTTTTATTATTTGAAATTCAGTTATTTCGTATATAAAAATGTTTTTATTTGTATATAATATGTGCATAAAATATATTAAATATATTTCGTATTTTATTTATTTTTAATTATTTTCCATTATATTTTTAATTATTCTTTTTCAAAAAAAAATTTCAAAATTTTGACGTTTATATCCGAATAATTAATTTCAAATGTAAGGAATGCGTCAATTTAATTCCAAAACGGCTGAGGGTTTGAAAATGAATAAACCCCTGTGCTCCTTGGTGGAGCAGACTATAGAGGCTGGTAAAGAGATAATTGATACTCGGGAGGCGGGACCGAGAATCAAACTTATTGCTCAGATCGACGAACTTGCTTATATGAAAGAGAGTTATATGAACTTTGTTCATTTTCTCCAAGTTCGCGATGTGATCAATAATTTTGGTGTTGGTACCGCTGCACCTCGGGTTAATCAATCAGATATTTGGGCTGCTGGAAGAACCCTCAAAAATAGCTTGGTGGTTAGTGCTCAAAGATTGCTACATTTGCTGCGTAATGTCCACAGCGTCCCTGTATCTGATATTATGGACGAGATGGAGATTTATGCCCAAAATCGTCGTCCCAATTTTAATAAGATTCAACGAAACCGTATTGGGGTTAGAAGCTACAACCGTTCAAAGGTTAGTTAAAAATTTGTTTGAAATTATTTCTAGGAAAAATTTTAGCCAAAAAAGTTTGTAACTTTATTCTTGATTTTAGGCTGAACTTCGTCATTTCTCAGAAGACGAACCGTCCGTACCGAGACCCATCCGGTTCAAAAAGCCAAAGAAATTGGCTCCTATTGCACCTGTGCCAAAAACCCAGACGAAAATGGAAATGGTTACCGCGGAACTGAAATCAATTGTAGCGGACTGGCAACATTTGTGCTCTCTTGACCAAGGTATGTTTCAAAAATAATATCTTAATCTCAAAAAATTGTGTAAATTTTTGATAACGAATTTTTTTGAAAAAATGTAAAGTCTTTGTATAAATTTTTGGAAAGAATTTTGTGTAAAAATTATGAGGAGAAAATTTTTCAGAATAAAAAATATTAATTTTCTTTTTTAATAGCTGCGACTGGGATCGAGGAAATCGTCGAGATCCCGAGTGATTCTGGGTTTCATTTTGCAGACGTGCCCTCATCAGCTGTGTGCCCAGAAGAAATCCAAGATGTCTGTCAGACACCCGGTGGCTGTTGCCATATTTTTGGAATTAATTCCGATAGAGCTGCTTTCGGTTTAAATTCACCTCCGGTCCCTTTGACAAATACTTTGGAACCATCAGAGGTAGATGATATTGAGTTAGGGGTCTTAGACCCTGTTGCTCAAATTGTGCCTTTAAGGCGACGGAGATTTACCATTAAAAATCCTCTACCTTTGAATGAGTTGAGTGACCCGCTTAGCGAGGCTCAGAAAAAGTATAACTTTACAAAATAAAGTTTTTGTCAAAGGGCTCGTATGTAAATTTTACTTCTTTTTGTCAAACAAAAAATAAAATTTTACTGTAGAGCCTATATGTTTGTTAATATATTGTATTTTATTTAAAAATTTATATAAAATCTAAGGATTAAAAACTTTTTTTTTGAAGATTATCGCAAAATTTGTGTTAAAAATATCTGTAAGATATTTGCTTATTTAGACATATTGTATGTTTGAAAATAACAAAATTGAAAACACAAAAATATATTAAATATATTTAAAGAACTAGAACACTTAAAGAAATACATTAAATGTATTTCGATTTTATTTATTTTCACCTAATTTTTGCAAGTTCTTTTCGCTATAATTTAATTTTTTTCGAACCCTGAGTTTTCGATGGCGTTCATCGATATCTCTTTGTGTCGATGGTTTATTAAGAGTTGGTGTAGGGGAATAACCTTTGAGTCTTTTTGGGAGGGGGGTCGATTCCTGGTGAATCCCTAGTTTTGCTTGATGAGCTGCTAACTTACGAAATTCCTCCCCGTATTCCCTGTGCATTTCGTCCTCCTCATTTGAACGTATACCCGGAAAATATTTTAATTGGTCTAAACTCCCATCGCTGAGATAGGTTTTATCTTGCGGGTTTAGGACATAATCTTTTTCGGAAATTTCCGGGATTATTACCTCAGGGGTTATTTCTGTAGAAGTTCCCGGTTTTTGGGGAGTGTCTTCAAGATCCCCCTCGACTAGTTGTCCAAAACTGTCCTCTCCCCCTTGTATAGTATCTTGCATTAGTACTGTATCTTGTGCTATTATTGTCTCCTCATTAAATGAGTCCTCCTCCGGGAGGTCGGGAAAGTTCGAGTGGGGTTCGATAGAAAGTGGTTGTATCGATAAGGGTTGTATTGATCCGATCCCGCTGTCGATAGACTTGTTATGATTTGTAGGGATTTCCCGGGAAATTTGCGGGGATCGTATTTCCGGGATTATATTTAATTGCTCATTTCCCACTTCCCGTATTAAGTGTTGCTTTGAGAATTTGATGGGCAATTTAATTATTGGGAAAGTAAATCGGTTAAAACCTTTATTACCATCTAAAATGCGGGAAATGGCCGTAAAATGCCATATATATGTTTTATGCGTGCGGACCCCTAGTTTAATAGTGTGAATAAGTTGGGAATCCCAGTCAATTCCCGTTTGGAAACGGTCATCAGAGATAATTTTAAAAAATATGTTTCTATCGTTTTTTTCGAAACTTTTATCGATAGTGATAATATCTCCCGTTTTCAAAGGGGATTTTCCCGGGTTCCCGTATTCACAACCATTTTCATATGGTACAATAATTAATGGGTCCCGATGTATTTTGCTAAGGGCTAATTTGTCCTTACTTTCCCGGGATTTCGCCCGGGCTAATTTTATTTTAGCAATTAACTTTTCGATCGGTAGAAGAAAAGGCTGGTTTTCCAGCTGTAAAGTTGAGAAGAAAATCTCCGATGGGGTCCAGCCTTCGGCACCGCGTAAGTGGTTGTATTTTTTTGCCGCTTTGCGTGCTACTGATTCTCTATCGGCCCCCGGCTCTGTCATAAATAATTTTATATATTTATTGATTTTGCTACATCGCCCATCTAATTCAGCGATAGAATTTTTGCTGGCACTAGTTTTAGGGTGCATGTATAGCGAAACGCCTAATTTTTTTAAAGCTTCGTTGTCAGCGGCCCCTGCATGAGGGGATGCGTTATCGCAACGAAAAACCACCTCGGTGGTATCCAAGAGTCGCTCACAAAAATCATCCCTTATTTGTGCACAGAATTTTATAAGTTTTGCAGTAGTCATACTATCACCAGGGATTACGTACAATTTTGAAAATCGGGAAATACTTTCTGTGGCAAAAAGCCACCTCCATTTTCCCGAAAAATTTTTATCCCCTTTTCGCGCTGGTTGAAAATGGTGCAATTCATCAATTAAAATTACTTCCCCGATTGCATTTGGGATTTTTATTTCTTTCATGGGTTTGAAAATTTTGGGGTCCTGTTTTAACATTAAGCACCCTTGACAAGAATTTACTTTAGCGGAGATAGCTATTTTAAGCCCTGTGACTTTAAAAAATCTTTCAGATGCTAGGCAGAGCTGATTAATACTAGTATGTCCCAAGCTATTGTGGGCCGCTTGTGCAATGTCCCGGGCCCGTTTTTGTGGTAGGTCAACAATATTTCTCTCTACATCAGAGACTTTATCCATTCGTTTCAGACAGATAACACCTTGGTCATCCACAAAGCGGGTTCGGAACATTGTACTAAGTGCTGGGAATTTTTTTGGTCGGGCCGGGTCAATAACTACCCCCCGCTGTTTTTCTAAGATTAACACCCTGGCCTGCTTATAGAGATTGTCTGCACTCTGCCAATCTCTAATTAGGCCGAAATCTTGTCTTAATTGGGCCAGATTGTGGTCCATTTTTGAAAAGGCCCTCAAATTTATATTTTCAGGTATTGATTTCGCGAAACAAAACTTTAATGGATTTGCAGCTGGGCCATATACGCCCAATCTGTTTTTTGGGCCGAAGGACACCGAACCATCTGCTCTTCTGAATTCGACGCTGTCTGATTCAAAATCTGACAGGTCGCCTTCAATATCTTGAAAAAAGGTAAGAAGTTGAGTAAACGAGACCGTTTCTTGGAAATCCGGTTCAGCACGTTCCAATTGTAAATTGATAGTGTCTGAGAGACACGAAACGTGGTTAAAAAAATCCGCCGGCGTCGATTCTAAATCAACGGCCTGGCATACTGGACAGTTACGATCACATTCCGCCTGTCCTGTTTTTTCTTTAAGAAAAGGTAGGTGGCGGGACATAAAGTCTATTTCGGGTATGTCTTTCCCCGCAACGTGAATCATTCTGAAACTTTGCACAAGCATCTGAGCGAAAAGGGAATTGATCTTCAGATTAGTGTCTGAAGGGATTCCCTCTCGTCTCATTCGCTCGTATAACATTACAGTTGATTTACTGTCAGTTCTGATCGTAACTCTCTGCGCACTGTCATTAATATGTGGCAGAAAATATAATAGGGCGGCACAAATGCCTTGCAATTCTATGATGCAAGATCCCGGTAAGGTTTTGTTCATACCTACCGTGCGTTTTTTTGAAAAAAAACCATTAAATAGCCTTTTATTAGCTATTGGGTCAAATTGATATAAAACCGCACCCGTACCTGCGTAACTTGTGTCTACTGACAAAAATAATTCAAGATCGTCCCTAACGGGACTTTTGGCCATAAGTTCATTTTGAACTTCGATTGCCTTTTTAAAATGTTTTTTTGATGCGTCATCCCAAATAACTCGATCACTGCTGCCCCCTGTGGCTAATTTTCGTATAGGGTCTAAGACCATTGCCGAATAGGGGCAAAATTCAGATATAAAAGACATGAGGCCTATAGCCCCTCTTAAATTTTTGACGGTAACGATACCGTCCGTTGTTAATTTATTTAAATTTTCGATAATGTGGGGTGACGCAAAAACCCTACCATTTTCGATCCTTCGCCCCAAAATGCTGTATGAGGTACCTAGGGCTGTTACTTTTTTTCCATTGACCCTTAAATCATGGAATTCTAGCGTTGCTAATACCCCCTTAAAAGATCTAACTAGTTCCTCCCTATCCTCCCCAAAAATGATGATGTCGTCCATATAGCGACGAACATTTTTGCGGTGTTTCCACAGTATTTGCTGTAAAAAACATCTCAGTTGTGAAGGGGACTGGATCCAGCCCTGGGGCATTTTGGTATATTGAAAAAGCCCATAGTCCGGGTGTTGGACGACAAAATAAGGGCGTAGGTGGGGGGCTAGTTCAAAAGAGTAAAAGGATTGGGTTAAATCCAAAACAATGACGTACCCATTTTTTGTAAAAGGGGTAACGGTCCGGATAACTTCCGGTATATCGTCTGCCTGGCGAGCTTTATATACGGTTGCCCCATTTACATTTGTGGCACAATTTGCCACTATTCGGACCGACGAGCTGTTTAAAACTATATTGCCGTCATCGCCTTTTTTCCCCACGGCAAAAATCGGCAATATGTTTTTTACTATGCTCTGATTGGCTGGTTCTAGCACGCCTAGGGCGATTTCTAGATCCAGTTTGGCCCGAAGGGCATCTAATGTTTTTGGGTCCATTGAGGCGTAGTAATTACGGCACGTATTAGTGCATAATTCGCCATAAATTTCCCCATTAACTTGAAATTCTTTATTAGGGACCGTACCTATATCCATCCGAAAAACTTTGCGGTGTTTTTCCATTATGGATTTTAGTTCTTTTTCTAAACCCTCATCCTCTTTTCTATTGAGTTTTTTAAATGACCCTTCTGGGTCGAATTTGGCTAAATCCAAAGAGTATGAATTTTTTGCCTTTTTTAGGCAAAATTCCATTTTTCTTTGCCATAGGGGTTTTGATTCGGGGTGTGAGAGGATAAGTACCTCCTCCGTGTTTATTTTGGGGTTTTGGTCGCTGCTAACCGGGTCCCATTCGGGAAAAACCCCTATCTCCGATTTTTCATTATTATTTTTAGCAAAAATTTTGTCGAAACTCTCATGATTCGCATGCTCTCCTGCTACTAGCTGGTTTGACCAGTCTTCCTCGTTTTTTGGTGGGATTTCCAAAAATATCCGGTTTTTGAAACCGGTTTTTACTGCGTCACAGGTAACTACCCACTCTCGCGTATTTTTAGTTAATTTGTATCTGTTAAAAATTTCCTGAAAATCTCCTTTTTTTAAATTTTTAACCTCACCTGCTGTTTTTGTGTTTTTTGAACTTTTAGGGTCACTAGGTGACCACCGGTTATACCCCAAAACTGGTAATTTTGTAAAAAGCGGGACTTCTTGTCCATTTAGTTTTAGGGTCGTTTTTTCATTTTTAATTTTGTATTCGATTTCATTTACCGCGAGATCGCTATTTCCAATTAAAATTTGGTCAGAATTTGCACTTGTGTTTGTAAACACAATTGCGTCTACAAATTTTATTTGGAATTTTTGAAATTTCAAAGTAAATGAAACTGGTTTGTCATATAAATTTATTGATCCCCCAGTACATGATATTGCCTTTTTTGGCACTCTATTAGGGTTGCCCCATGTAAGGGCCGAAACCGGTATCTTTTTTAATAAATCCAGGTGGATTAAACTTGTGTCAGCCCCGGTATCAACTACTGCTGTAACCGGAACTCCTGCGAGATTTGCTAAAATACGAGGACTACAATTTTCTCGTTTTTCAAAAATTTTATTATAAAAAGCCACCTCCTTATATTTGTACAGGGCAGAAACAGAATTAAAACTAAATTTTTCAGCCTGTGGTGGATTCGTTCTTTGTGGATCATGGATCCCATTCTGAAAAGGTACGTTATTTTCGTATGCGTATGAAGGTTGAAAAATATTACCTTGATAACCTTGATTTCTTTGGTCGAAATCTGCATTTCCGTAATGGCCTTGGGGGTCGTCCTCCGGATGCTCGTTCATTGTATCCGTACTGCGATATCCCCCTCGGGACGCTGGCCGATTTCCTTGTTTATACGGGCCGTTTCCATAACCTCTAGACCGGCCTCGGCCGCCTGAGCGCCCCCCACGAAAATTTCCACGGGTTTGACCACGTGGTTGACCGCGTGGTTGGCGAAAAGGTGGGCGAGGTCGGTTTCCCCGTTTATCTAACGCGTTTTTTATTTTATTTCGCCGTTGTTGAAAACGAGGTTCATTTTTACGTGAAAAAGTCGCCAAATAAGCGCATTCGGCTTCAAGTACCTCAAAATCATCGGATTCTAAATCCGCGAAATTGAAGCTGAAAACAGAGTCGTCAGATTCATTTAATGGGTCTGTAGACGCTGAATTCATTCTAGCAATTCCGTTGCTTTTATTTGGCGGCATTATACGGTTATGTGCCTTCATATTTTGGGCAATAAGGTCGTTATACCTTTTTACCACGTTATCCGGGCCTTCTAAGAAGGCCTGTCGGTATTCGTCCCGATCAAAGGCTAAAGTTGCCCCTTTTAACTTGTCTATTAGATCATAGACAAAAGTTTTATGGCCTAAAACGTCATCTACGTCCAATTCACACACCTCTTTTGAAAGATGCGTAGCCAAACGTGTTAAAATTTTAGAAAATTCATTATTGGTCAAATTTAGGATCGTAAGCATTATGGCTGTATGGTTCCAAAGAGGTGTGTATTGCTCATGACCTTTGTAGGTTCTTTTCAGATGTTGACTTTCTGATAGGTATGTAACCTTATCGTAGGACCGAAAATGTTCCTCGAGTTCTTCAGCTATTGCCAAAACCAAGCTGTCAGTTTTACAATTTCCTATTTTGCCAACATCTGAAAAGATCCCTCGAAGCTGTAAAAGGCAAGGTTTTGACCTTTTACTTTTTACAACTTGGCCAATTAAGACATTTTTGAAGGCGTTCCAACTAGGATATCCGCCTCGAAAAAAGGTTTGCGACCATGGTTTTGGTAGTAGATCTAGGATCAACTCAAAACCGTATTTGACGCAAGCTCTTAATTTTTCTACCACCTCAGGGTCAAACATTTTGACCAAACCATCAATTTTTGTGGTTTTATTTGGTCCGCAAAAGTATTTAATAATACTTTTTTCAACTTCCTCTTTAGCCACATTTTCGAGTGTAAATAAGTACTCAGGCACCGCTGGGTCAGTTACAGTTATTTTTGATTTAAGATCTTCAAGATCCGTATCTAAAAATCTACCGTTTTTTACCCATTCATCTAACATTTTTGAATTATCGGGAATTCCCCACGTATCATCCGGACCTTCGAATAAGTCTAATCTTTTGCCCCCTGAGCGATCTAAACGCCAAGTCCAGCTGATTTGTGAGAAATCAAAACGGTAGTCTTTACATTGTTTTTCAGACCATAAGTTGGTAGCCCGAGCAACACCCGCTAACCACTGTTTTATGTAACCATCTGACTGTGCAGTGTTACAAATTGCCAAATCTATTGGCCATAGCGTTTGTTTACTAGCTAAAAAGGTAGCCGTCCCAGGTCCCGTTTTCATAGGGAGTACCTGTTCGAGTCGCATTTTTTCGCCTCCATAACTTGAACCCGTCATCACCGGGTTATGTATATTTTTTTTTATTTTTTGTCATAAAAATACGGTATTCAGAGTTATGTAAAAATTCTTTTTTTTTATTTTAAAGAAAAAATATAAAAGGAAAAATTATTTTTGCTGCTTGTTTTACAAGTCTCACGCTAAAAATGAGCAAAATAAACAGAATAAATTGCAATTTTTCTGACAAAAATCGGTTTATGTCTACTTTCTTGGAAGGAACCTACTTATTGTTTAAAACAATAAGCCCGATTTTTGGTTTTTTTTTGTAAAAATCAAGAAAAATGAGTTATCTTGGTTTTTAAAACTGATCAAAAATAATAAAAGCTGGCCGAACTTAGTCTCCGGGAAGCGGGTTCTACTGTATTAAATACAGAAAACTTCAGACTCC
>SCLH01062599.1:2867-17153 GCA_004367855.1 Oikopleura vanhoeffeni
AATCACTTGCGCAAAATTATGATCTCAAAAAAGTGTTTTTGTTTAACCTTTGTGCAGCAAGAGCCACAATTCGCTGGCTCCGCTACCTATAATCATTCAAAAAGGGCAAAAAGGGTCGTAGAATCTGTTCTTTCAACACATTATAAAGAATTTGAATTCGGTTCAAAAAAATAATGATTTTTTTTCGGATTTTGGTTCCGATTACGGGGACGTTGATTTATTCAGGTTTTCGCCTATGTTTCACTTCCGGAAAATTATTCGAACTAGACATTTAAAATCAAATGGGAGATTAGTCAGGTTTTTTAGGAGTGTTTTGTGCCATGCATAACGTTTAAAATGAAAATTTTGATTTCTGGGCAGCTATTTTTTGCGGATGAAGTTCTACAATTTTCAACTTAGTATCCATGAAAAAATATTATTTCATAAAAGGTGATTTGAAAGCATCACAAAAATGTCCACAGTGTATTCATTATCAATTTACTTATAAATAAAGGAAAAAAGTGTAATTATACTGCTTTATAGGCAATATACATTTTTCATCAAACAAATCTGATTTTTTTTTCCATCAAAATTTTGAACCTTAATTTTATAATTACTTTTGATTTAGAAAAAATACACATAACTGCGGACAAAACAGATGATACGTATGCCGATACTAGTCACTCGTTTAAGACATAAATCTCTTTGGAAGACAACTGTGACAGTGTATAGCACGTGATATGATGCTGCGTTGCTTTTCTCACTATATTTTCTAGAATCAAAAATAAGGTAAAATTCGCTAGAATATGAAATGTCGGATGCTTAAAAAATTCGATCTTTCCAACTTCCTCTATGGCAAGAAAAAATTGAAAATCCAACTGCCGTTCAAGAACTTTCTGTAACACAACGTCAACAGAGAGCCACAATTGTGGCTCTGGTGCCTTGACGGAACTTTTTTCTTAATATTCACAAGGGTTAACACATACTGCATTGAATTTAAATTCGGAAGGCTTGTTAACATGTAGTTTTTACTATGTTTAAAATTCAAAATAGAATATGCAACACTCAATATTGCTACCAGTTATACTTTAGAAACACCCTGGTTGCTCTCATCAGTTTAAAAATCAGTTTTTGCCGTGTTCAAGAAAAAAAAATTTGAAGAATTGGATCATATTCTTCGCTTTTTACTCCGGCAAATTTCACATCGGATATCTGACAAACCCGCAATCAAAAAACAATTTTGCAGATAATCGAAACCCTTTCAACTTCTTAATTCATAATTCTTGTTTATGCATGTAACAGGTGTTTTTACTATATTTTTTTCAACTTTTTCCCAGAGAACAGTTCCTTGATAGCAAAAACGTATTATCTCGAATTTAAAGTGATAGAAACTTAAGGGTTATGGTGGGTTCCTATTTTGACATATTCTCTCGATAAATATTAGCGAAACAAAGGCTTTGTATTTACAGCTTGGTATATTCCAGCTTCACATGCCAGCTTTGGTACATTATAAAATATTGTTTCAAGCATGATTTTATACCTTCGAAAGTGGCATTTTTAATAATTGGTGATCGTTAGAAGCTTGAAATTAACTCTTATGTTAATCGGTAGTTAAATTGTTGTAATGTAAGTTATGATTATATAATTTACGGAAAATAAAGTTTTTTTCAAAGAATCTTTGTTATGTTGTAACTTTCACATTATCTCGGGCAACATAATTGTCTTTAGTCATCCAAACAAATAATGAAGGACCTTTATGCTAGTTATGAATAGGGTCAGTCCATTGATATTCGTATACTAGTAATACTTATCGGCCCTTACAACAGAATAATTCGGCAGCAATGCTACTGATGGCGAAGGTTTCAAAATAAAAACGTAATTTTCGATGACAATCTTATAAAAACCTGGTAAGAATTTACCTAGCGGATGTAAAATTTGAAAAATATGTCTACAAAAAAATGATCTAATACTTCTTCAGTAGGCTGCTTACTTCAGTTTCGGCGAATGCACCTTTCACAAATTCAAAATGTCAATTTCGCTAAATATTGTAATCTGAGTTCGCGCAAAAAAATCAATTTCGATTTCTGTACATCCATTTCTCTCACAACTGAAATGGCTGTTAGCTTAAAACGTCAAAATTTAAAGAGACTTCCTAAATCAGGAAAATAAATTTAAAAAAAGGCCAAAACCAGGAATTGAACGCGGAACACGATTCATATCTCAAATCGACCGCTTAACCAAATGCCTACTTATCAACGATGTATTTTGACTATTTTGTATCACTTCAACGCTTATTAAAATTACAATAACCGATAAGTCTAACAATATCTGGGGTGATTACCCTACGGCGGAAGTTATCAAAATTTTTGGAAGCAAAGTTGTAGAATTGGAAATCTCCAGTGGCCCTGGAGTTATGAATCAACTGAGGTCAAGTTGTAAAAAAAAAACGAGTTTGTCGCAAGATGGTTATTATGCGGAAAATTGCTTCAAAAACAACAGATTAAAATACCCTTATATGCCAAAGTGTGATTTTGAGATCTAACAGATTTTGGGTGGGAATTTATACTTAACGCTTCCGAGGTTGAGTAAGAATATTTTCCTCTTTAGAGTTTACTTGCTAGTAATCCACTCATTAATGAGCTGGTCTTATTAATTTGTAAATTTTGCGAAATTAAAAATTAATACAAAATATTTGGCGACGAAAGCCAAAACTTGAAGAATACAAGACATCATTTTAAGAAAGTGAAAGTTGATCATCACCGATTTCTGTTACACTTGATATAAATGTTGTGAAGAAGCTCAAATCCGTCATTTTGTCCTGACATGTATTATTGTCCGAATAGAATCATATCATTTGGGGATTTTTTTTGGGCTTGGTTCAAAATTAAAAAATAACCATTTACAAATGACGTTATCCAATTCATCATATAACAGAAATCAGCCACGAATCGCCTAATTTATATTTTTTCTCTGATTAAGGAATTTTAGGGGCTCTTGACTTTGCTTTTTCTTTTTTGTTTTGTCATTTCGATTTTCACACCAAGAATCAGTTTCATGAAGATTCATTACTTTTGGGTATTGTGTGTCAATTACGAGTAAACTCGGATTTTTTTTAATTTTTTTACTATTCGAGGAATATATCAGAAGACCAGTTTTCAATTTGAAAATATTTTTTGTGATCTTTATAAGCTAAATTTCATTCATTCGGGCTCAAAGCTCCGTAAAGAGTATTATTTCTATTGACGCAGCACATGGTGAATTGAACACCTGCGTTAAACTACGTGGAATAGGTCCGAGAAAGCATGGAGCGCCTACCCATCGGACCACCTCCACTACGTAGTCTAATGTACGACAAAAAAAGTCAATCTTGATTAAATAAAATCAAGCGTTTATGTAATATGACCCAAAATAAGGCGTATTAGCAAGAATTTCATTATACTCCACGTTCTACAAGTTCATTCTGGGGCACACTGTAAAATCTGATTTTTCCTTCCAGATTTCTACGTCTAACCCATCTGACTGCTTGCTTCTGTATTTTTCTCGCCACGACGCTCTACTAGATCGTACGTTTGTCGCATTGAACTGACCATCTATTCTGAAAATAAAAATATTTGAAAATTTCGATAGGTTTTGCACATTTTTTGTAATTGAAATGATAATTAAAGGTAAAGTGTATATTAACTCGGTGAAACTGGCGCACTAAAATAAACCAGCCCCTAATTTAGCAATCGTAGGCCTCGAAATTGATAAATTAAAAGCCTACGATTCTAGTGCTGTTTTGGATTTAACTTTGATTATGCAAGTACAGAGTGAATTTTTGTTTCAAAATAGGCGTATTAATTTGTAGATCTATTTTGGGAATACTATTTATTTCCAATTTCTCTTTATAATTTAATCTCAAGTAACTGGTATCAAAATTTATCATATAAATAAAGTGTAATTAACGAATCAAAAATTCCAATTTACCCTTGGTCCATAACAACTGACATTGAAGTCGGTTTATTTCTAACAAATTAGATGTTTATAAGTAATTTTGACTCAGAAATTGTGATTTTGTTGAAAAATTTCGCGGAGATTTTAACAATTGTCAAGAAATTCTAATACCTTGAAATTATCGAGTTGGGAAAGGTAACATTTATATGTTAAAATTTTTCAAATCGAGCTCAGGAGTCTAAATTTTACAAATAACGTCAATAGCGATTAAGCCATACGTTTCAGTATTCATAAATCTTGTTTCTCAATATTTTGTATTTTGCCTAGACCGTCATTATATTTTCCCCCGAAAAAGCAGTATGTGGAACTCATTTAAGCATTATAATTTGTTTTCAAAAGTGGGTCAAAAGCGACTTAGCTAAAATTATTTTATATCGTATACTTTACTCTTGAGCTGTTTCAAGCTCGGAAATTTGAGGGTACACGTTATTTAAGTTTAAGGCAGAAAACAGTAGTTGGCTTAACCAAATTACTGTTTTCTGCCTTTAACTTAAATGGCGTGTACCTTTCAAATTTCGAGTTGAAAAGAGTTCACGAGGTAATTATAGTTATAACAAAAATCTTAGCTGAGACGTCATTGACCCACTCTTGAGAACAAATTACAGTGCCAAAATCAGTTCCACATACTGGGAAAATATAATGACGGTCTGGGTCAAAATATAATATTTTGAGAAACCAGATTTATAAATATGCAAACGAATGGCTAAATCGGTATTGACGTCATCAGTTAAATTTTGACTTGCGGTGCCGTTTTTGAAATTGCCTATGTTTCAGCTTTTCTAAAAAATCAAAAAGCTCAAATTTAAACAAAGGCTATTTTAAAAACGGTTTTCCATTTAAAAATTTTTTTTGTACTGAACATCTTACAGTGTAATTTATACTTTTTCAAGGACTACAATTTAAGCATAATTTAAAAAATGTTTAGCAAATTTTTTTTTGAGTTCCAACCCAAGCGTAGGGGGTACCACGTTAATCAATTTACTGCAATCTTAATAAAAATTCATTTTAGCCATGTTTAATTGGGTCGAATCAACGAGTTTACAATCTGGATAAATCTGTGTGCTTTTCAAAGCTCTAACGATCACCATTGATAAAAATGGCCCCTTTATAGATATAAAATGTCATGCTTGAACATAGTTTTATAATGTACCCAACGGCATGTGAAGAATCTGGAATACCAAGCTGTATAATAAAAAGCTTTTTTTGCTAATATTTAATCGAGCAATATTCAAATTAGGAAACCACCATACCTTAAGTTTCTATCACTTTAAAGTTCGATAATACGTTTGTTGTAATCAAGGCAACTGTTCTCTGGGAAAAGTTGAAAATAAATATAGTAAAACACCTGTTCATGCATAAACTAAGAATTAGAATTAAGAAGTTGAAAGGGTTCTCGATTATCTGGCAAAACTTGTTTTTTTTGACTTGCGGGTTTGTCAGATATTCCGATGTGAAATTTGCTCGGAGTAAAAAGCTGAAAATATGATCCAATTCTTCAAAATATTTTTTTTCTTTGAACACGGCAAAAACTCGATTTTAAACTGATTGAGAGCAACCCAGGGTGTTCTACAAGTAATACTGTAGACAATATTGAGTGTTTCATAATTCTATTTTGAATTTTAAAATAGTAAAAACTACCATGTTAACAAGCCTTCGAATTATTAAATTCAATGTCAGTATGTGTTAACCCTTGTGAACATATAAAAAAAGTTCCGTCAAGGCACCAAGCCACAATGTGGCTGCTACTTTGAAGCGTGTGTTAACAGAAAGCTTGAAGGCAGTTGGATTTCAATTTTTTCTGCATGAGGAGTGAAAGAATGCAATTTTGCATCCGACATTTCATATTCTAGAATTTTATATTTTGTTCTAGAAAATATAGTGAGAAAAGCAACGGCACACATATCAACTGTAATGACACTGTCACAGTTGTCCTCAAAAGTAATTTATGTCTAAAACGATGCACAAGTATCTGGCCCTACGCATCGTTTTGTCGCGATTGATTTTTTATCTCACAAATCAAAAGTAATTTATAAATAAGTCAAAAATTTTGATGGAAAAATCATGATTTTGATGAAAAATGTTTATTTTTCCCTATAAAAAGCAGATAATTACACTTTTTTCTTTATTTATAAGTAAAATGGTAATGAAGTACAGCTGTGGACATCTTTTGTGATGCTTAAATATCCTTTTAGGATAAGTAAATTTTTTCCATGGGATATTGAGTTTGGAAAATTTAGAGACTTCACTTCGAAAAAAATATGCTGCCCCAGCAAATCTATAATTATTTTCATTTTAAACTGTTATGCATGCACAAAAACCACTCCCTAAAAAACTGACTAATCCACATTTGATTTTAAATGTCTAGTTCGAAATAATTTTCGGAAGTGAAACAATAGGCGAGGAAAATCCTAATAAATCAAGTCCCCGTAATTCGGGAACAAGCATATCCGGAAAAAAAATCAATTATTTTTTTGAACCGAATTAAATTCTTTATAATGTGTTTTGAAAGAAAAAGATTCTACGATCCCTTTGTGCCTGAATGATTATAGGTATGCTGGAGCCACGAATTGTGGCTCTGTGCTGCACAAAGGTTAAAAAAAACACTTTTTTGAATCATAATTTTAGCCAAGTGATTTCGTCATTTTTAATTTAGCAATCGGTATGGCCTCGAAATTGAAATAAAGAGCCTAACGATTCTCAGTGCTGTTTTTGGATTTTAACTTTGAATTATGCAATAGTACAGAGTCGAATTTGTGTTTTCAAAATAGGCGTAATAATCTGGTAGATCTATTGGGAATACTATTTTATTTTTCCCAATTTCTCCCTTTAATTTAAATCTCAAGTAGAACTGGACAAAATTTATCAATAAAAAAGTGTAATTAACGAACAAAACTTCAAATTACCCTGGTCCAGAACAACTGACATTGAAGTCGGTTTATTTCTAACAAATAGATTTATAAGTAATTTTTGACTCAGAATGTGATTTTGGAAAATAATTTCGCGGAGATTTAAACAGGTCAAGAAAATTTCTAATACCTTGAAATACGAGTGGGACAAGGTAAACTTATATGTTAAAAATTTTTCCAAATCGACACAGAGAGTCTAAATTTATTACAAATAAACGTCAATAGCGATTAACCATACGTGAGTATTCATAAACTTGTTTCTCATACTTTGTATTTGCCTAACGTCATTATATTTTCCCCCGAAAAAGTCAGTATGTGGAACTCATTTAAGCATTAAAGTGTTTTCAAAAGTGGGTCAAAAGCGACTTAGCTAAAATATAATACGTATCTTTACTCCTTGAGCCATGTTTCAAGTCGAAAATTGAGGGTACACGTTATTTTAAGTTAAGCAGACAAACAGTACAGTTGGCTTAACCAAAATACTTGATATTTTCTGCCTTTAACTAAATGGCGTGTACGCTTTCAAATTCGAGTTGAAAAGAGTTCAAGGAGAATTATAGTTATAAAAAAAATCTTAGCTGAGACGTCATTGACCCACTCTTGAGAACAATTAAAGTGCCAAAATCAGTTCCACATACTGGGGAGAAATATAATGACGGTCTGGGTCAAAATAAATATTTGAGAAACCAGATTTATAAATAGCAAACGAATGCGTAAATCGGTATTGACTCTCGAGAGTAAATTTGCTCTGCGGGCCGTTTTTGAAATTGCTATGTTCCGCTTTCTAAAAAATCAAAAAAGCTCAAATTTAAACAAAAGGCTATATTTAAAAACGGTTTCCATTTACAAAATTTTTTTTTGTACTGAACATCTACAGTGTAATTTTACTTTTTTCAAGAAGACTACAAATCTTAACGCAAATTTAAAAAATGTTTAGCAAATTTTTTTTTGAGTTCGCAACCCAAGCGTAGGGTACACGTAATCAATGACCGCAATCTTTAATAAAAATTCATTTTAGCCAGTTTAAATTTGGGTCGAAGCAACGAGTTAAAACTGGATAAATCTGTGTGCTTTCAAAGCTCTAACGATCAGCCATTATTAAAATGCCCCTTTGAAGATATAAATCATGCTTTGAACAATATTTTATAATGTACAAAACTGGCATGTGAAGCGTGAAATACCAAGCTGTAAATACAAAGTCCTTTGTTTGGCTAATATTTTATCGGAAATGTCAATTAGGAACTCACCCATACCCTTAAGTTTCTATCACTTTAAATTCGATAATACGTTTTTGTATCAAGGAACTTTCTCTGGAAGAAGTTGAAAATAAATATAGTAAAACACTCTGTTTACATCATACTAAGAATAGATTAAGAAGTTGAAAAGGGTTTCGATCTACTGGCTAAAATTGTTTTTTGACTTCGGGTTTTTCAGATATCTCCGATTGTAAATTTGCTGGAACGTAAAAAAGCTGAAAATATGATCAAATTCAAAAAAATTTTGTTTTTTTGAACACGGCAAAAAACTGATTTTAACACTGAGTGAGAAGCAACCAGGGTGTTCTAAAGTAACTAGATGATTATTTAGTGTATATTCTAGTTTGATTTAAAATAGTAAATAACTACATTTAACAAGAGCTTCGAATTCTATTAAGTTCATGTCAGGTTATGTGTTAACCTTGTGAGCATATAAAAAAGTTCCGTCAAGGCATCCAGAGCCAAAATTGGTGCTCTAACTTCTGAACGTTTGTTTACGAAAGCTTAAGGCAGTTGGAAATTCGCAATTTTTTCTGCATGAGAAGTTGAAGAGATATGTTTATTTATGTTTTTTTTTAGTTCTTTTTCCTTTTCTATTTTTTTTTTTTTTTTTTTTTTTTTTTTTGTTTTTCATTTTAATTTTTCTTTTTTTTTTTTTTCTTTTTTTTTATTTTTTTTTTTTTATTGCCCATTTTTTTCTCTATTTTTATCTTTATATTTTTTTCCTTTTTATTTTTTTTTTTATACTATTTCCCTTCGATTTTTTTTTTTTTTTTCTGTTTTCTTATTTTTCCTATTGATCTTTTCTTTGTTTTTTTCCTTTTTTTTTCAATTAGATTCATAATTATATTGTTGAATAGTGAGAAAAGCAAGGCACATCATATCACGTATACAGCTAGTCAACAAGTTGTCTTCAAAATTACACTTGATGTCTTAAAACCGATGCACAAGTATGCGGCCTACGTATATGTTTTGTCCGATTTGATTTTATCTCACAAATCAAAAGTAATTTAAATAAGTCAAAAAATTTGATGGAAAAATCAATGATTTTGATGAAAAATGGTTTATTTTCCCTATAAAAGCAATAATTACACTTTTTCCTTTATTTTTAAAGTAAGGTATGGTAATGAAGTAGCAACTGTGGACTTTTTTTGATTGCTTAACCACTTTTAGGATACACTGAAATTTTTGTCAATCGGGATAGCTTGAAGTTGAAATTTAGAACACTTTCTATTCGAAAAAAAATATCTGGCCCCTAGAATCAATAATTTTTTATTTAGAACTGTATAGCATGCACAAAGAAGACTTTCCTAAAAACGACTAAATCTCACATTGTATTTATGTCTAGTCCGAAAACATTTTTCCGGAAGTGAAACATAGGAGAAAAATCCTAATAAATCAACTCCCCGTAATTCTGGAACCAAGCATTCGAAAAAAAAAATGCAATATTTTTGTTGGAACCGAATCGTAATTCTTTATAAATGTTTTGAAAGAAAAGATCTAACGATCCGTTTTTGATGATTTAGGTATGCGGAGCCACAATTGTGCTCTCGTGCTGCAAACAGAGGTTAAACAAAAACTTTTTTGAATCATAATGTTCGCAAGTATTTCGTCATTTTTAATTTAGCAATCGAGCCCGAAATTGATAAAATTAAAAGCCTACGATCTAGTGCGTTTTGATTAACTTGATAAGCAAGTACAGAGTGAATGTTTTTGTTTCAAAATAGGCGATTAATTTGTAGATTTATTTGGGAATACTATATTATCCAATTTCTCTTTTATAATTAAATCTCAAGTCAACTGGTAACAAAATTTATCTATAAAATAAAGTGAATTATACGAAATCCAAAATTCGCAATTTACCCTGGTCCATAACAACTGAACATTTGAAGTCGGTTTTATCTTCGTAGACAAATTAGATTGTATAATAATTTGACTAGAAATGCTGATTTTGTTGAAACAATTTTGCGGAGATTTTAAGACAATTGTCAAGAAATTCTAATACCTTGAAAATTATCGAGTTGGGAATGGTAACATTTATAATGTTAAAATTTTCAAATCGAGCTCAGGATGTCTAAAATTTTACAAATATCGGTCAATAGCGATTAAGCCATGACGTTTCGAGTATTCATAAATCTTTGTTTCTCAATATTTGTATTTGCCTAGACCGTCATAATTTCCCCCGAAAAAGCATATGTGGAACTCATTTAAAGCATTAGTAATTTGTTTTTCAAAAGTTGGTCAAAGCGCTTAGCTAAAAATTATTTTATATCGTATACTTTAACTCTTGAGCGTTTCGAAGCTCGGGGAAATTTGAGAGGTCACGTTATTAAGTTTAAGGACGCCAGAAACAGTAGTTGGTTACACCAATTAACTGTTATCTGCCTTACTTAAATGGCGCGATTACCTTCAAATTTCGAGTTGAAAGAGTTCACGAGGTAAGTAAGTATAGACAAAAATCTTAGCTGAGACGTCCATATGAACCCACTCTGAGAACAAAATACACGTGCCAAAGACAGTTCCACATACTGGGAAAATATAATGACGGATCATGGTCAAAATATAATATTGTTGAGAACAGATTATAAATATGCAATCAAAGGCTAACACGTAATGACGTCATCAGTTAAATTTTGACTTCGGTGCGTTGTTTGAAATTGCCTATGTTTCAGCTTCTCTAAAAAATCAAAAAGCCAAATGTAAACAAGGCTATTTTAAAAACGGTTTTCCATTAAAAATTTTTTTGTACTGAAATCTTACAGTGTAATTTATAACTTTTCAAGACTAACATTTAAAGCATAATTAAACAATGTTTAGGAAATTTCTTTTGAAGTTCAACCCCAGCGTATGGGGGTACCACGTATCAATTCTACTGCATCTTAAATAAAATCATTTTAGCCATGTTTAAGAATTCTGGGTCGAATCAACCGAGTAAAACTGGATAAATCTGTGTGCTCGTTGCTCATGGTTCTCATCCTTATAAATCCTGACCGTCAAATTCCAGCCCATATGAAACGAGAGCTAAAACAAGTTTATATTATCCAAGAACAGTATATTGAAGCGCTTCAACTCTACTTTGAGAAAAAATACCGACGAAAAGCGGGGGCGTTACTGGGAAATAGTATGGGAATACTTTCAAACCTACGAGATATTTCTGCCAAATCGCTAGAAATTCAGCTCAGTCAACTTCAAAAAATGGGTAAGATTTTCGTTGAATTATTATTTACGTCTCAAAATATTTTGAGATTGGTGATAAAATCTGAAATTTATTATTTTTATGAAAATTTTTTTAAGTTTTTTTCTAATTTATAATAATTTAAAAAACACTGTCATATAAAAGTATTTGCAATTCATGAAATCATGTTCAGAAATTATATATGGGTCCATTGTTGATATTGATAGTTCAGAAGTTAGAAATTTGCCTGCTGCGCATCCTATCCATAAAATAGTTCTTTGTAACATTTTGAACAAAACAATTTTTGTTAAAAACGTATTTTGAAAATCATTATAAGGAAACGTTATTTTGATGCGGTTTCGTTATTGGCAGTAATTTATCGTGATTAAATAACATTTTGTCATTGAAATAATGCTGAATCGGAATTTCTGATTTATTATTCACGAGAATCATAAAAATTAATAGTCACAAATTTGTCATGGCGATTTCCCAATCAAAAATTATTATAGTAACCATAACTTTTAATGGGGAACTCGCCATATTTGTGACTATTTATTTTTTAATAGGCATATAAAAGTGGACTTACCAGTGGTAAGTTACCACCGTTCAATTCCCGCGATACCTTAACGACCAAAATAAAGCTTAGCTTGAACATATTTAGAAGATATCAACGTTTCTAAAAATGGGCATTTGAAAAAAGATTAACAAAAACAAATTTAGAAAAAAATTCATTTTGAAATAAGACTTATTTTGAAAAAACGTCATTGTTATGCAATATGTAGTTATTGACAATAATATATTGTCAATGAAATGTAATTTTTATCATTACTTTGAAATATTCAATTTTATTATTCACGAGAATCATAAAAAAATAGTGATAAATATGAATTCCTCTATCAAACGTTATCGATAAAAGTGTTCTAACTTACTTTACTATAAAAAAAATGAGTTACCGTCGTTCAATTCCAGTTATATTTAACAACCTGGTTTTTTTTCTTTTGAAAAACACTCACTTAAAAAAAAACCATTTTGAAAAAGCAGGAAGACTTGGATATGGAGGATTTTACCTGTCCTATTACAGTCCCCCCCTACTGTAAGGAAAAACATCATTGTAATGAGGTTAAGTCATTGATCATGATTAATTGTGTTTGAAATTTGATTTCAATCATAACGATACAATCCCGATTATTACGATATGTACTTTATTTCCTTGTGAAATGGCAACTTGCTGAAATTTAAATTCTTGCCACTAAATGGGCGAGACTTCCATTCACAGCAAGTTGCTATTTCGCAAGAAAATAAAGTACAAACTGTATTTACGAAAGTCATAAATATGTTATCGTAATTTAATCGTAATTATCGTAATTAATTGTCCATCAAACGTTATCTTTAAAACTATGATAAGTAACTATACTCAAACAAAAGGTAATTTACGGCTATAATTCCGAAGATATTTTTACGACCAGGGCATTACGACCGGAATTTGCGTATGGGTGACCTACAACGGTTTTTGCTAGCAAAGGGGGCGTGCTTAAAATAAACGCTATCTTAGTGCTTTTTTTGTAAATTTATCATTGTTACCGAAAAAATATGTCCATGATTAACTGATGCGGTTTTTGGTCGATTTTGTGCCTAAATTTATAATAATGTATATTTTCATTTAACCCCGGGCTCATTTAAGGACATGATTCAAAACATGTTGATTATTTCTCTGACGAAGCTATGTCAACACATTTTTTTCAAACACGGAGTCAAGGGTTAATTCATGACCTTTCTCTTATTTGTGAAGCCGTCGACAAAAATTTTAGACTTTTGTCGAGTAAGATGAAATCGATAAAAACTCACAAATGTGACCTTGCGTAAAATAGTGATAAGCGAATTGCTTACTATACATGTAAAATATTTTCTGTAAATTTTGGACCAGATAATTCGTACAAAAAATCACAATGATGATAGTCTCGCATCTCTCAGACGTCAAGTTAGGCGACTATGAGACTTCTGAAACCTAAAATGAAAAGTTATTTTTATCACTAGCTTAGCATCCGATCCGTTAAATTTTTTTGCAAAGATCTTGCCTCGCACAAAGCTTTGGTCCGACCTCGGGGATTTTTTCCTCCGAATTTTACCCCATGAACAAAAATTTCTTTGAATTGAAATCGGCAAGGGCGGATAAGAAAAATAAGATGTGTAGTGAGTCAAACAATTTACTTCCAATTTTTTGATATTTGAAGAAAAAAGAGTCCGAATTGAACCATGTTTTTCGAAAACTTATTATTACAAAAGTTTCAAAACAAACAAAAAATTGGGCTGATTCGAAGCCATTTTTTGTTTTATTTTCTTGTCAATATTTCTGGTAATTTTGAGCTATCTAAGAACTCAATCGGAGAGTTCGTTACCAAAGGCCGTAATGTAAATGGTTAAGACACACTGTTTGTATACAGTCACTTTGGTTGGGAAAAGGGATATTTCCCGATAAATTATTTTACAAAATTTCCAAAGTCTTGCCTATTAAACAGTTGTTTGTTCTGACTGGCATAAAATCACCTTTTTATACATTTCTCACGTAATTTACTTTCTATGTTTATAACTTTGTGAAATTCTACAAAGTTTGCAATTAACAAAATGGGAGATTTATAGATTTGAACTCACTCGACAAAAGTTTAAAATATTTTTCACAAAAAAATATGACTACGGTCATAGGAATTTAATTTCGGGTTAGACTTGACAAAAAAAAACTACATGATATGATGTTCAAAAATTTTCGTGTAATTAATACGCAATAGAAAAAATTGTTCGAAAAAATTTCCAACCGAGATACAAAACTAAAATGGTGACTGGTCAATTTATTCATTTTCTTCAAAAATAAAAATCACGGTGTGCAAATTGGTTGAAAAATACCACTATTAATTTTTAAATCTTCTGTTACTTTCAGATAATCTTAAAAAATAATAGAAATTAAAAAAATCGATAACATCCA
>SCLH01062600.1:0-12588 GCA_004367855.1 Oikopleura vanhoeffeni
CCACTTTATTCGCAGGTTTGAGCACTTTTAGTGATGTGGTGACTTTACGCGGATATTTTAGAAATAAAATAAAAAGTATTCACGACTCCTAAGATTTATCGACCGCTCGAGTATATTTTTTAATAAAAAAAAAAGTCTCAAGACTTGCAGAACACATTTTAAACCCGATGGCATTAAACGTAGCACGAGATGGGCCAATTGCTAATATTCAACAAGAGGCTTACCGGTCCTTACCGGTATCGCGTATGGGTATAATAAACGCGGTAAAAAATAAACTTTTATTATACCAAATTGATTTGAATATGGCAAAATGCCCACAACTCCGTTGGAGCTACCTAAATAGTTTAGAAATCGCTTTTAAGGACCTAGTGGCGCCCGCACATCCTTATAAATTTTCGGAAGTACAATGGGCTTGGTCACTGGCCCCGGCAACTCAGCACCAATTTGATTTGGACATGAAAAGTTCGTATGGTATACCGGATTCGGAGTTAGACTTATTTAACTGGGTTAGAGATGGTGATTTTTTGAACAAACCTCTCGAAATGTTAAATATGAATAATACCGCCGGAGTATATTCGTACAGTTTCATAGACCAATCAGAATTGTCTTCTGAGGATTCCAAAAAAAAGGCTTTCAAAACTATGGGAGGCCCGCTATGTGAAAATATGACACCTGCAGAGTTTTTTGCTGCAGATCACTTAATTAAGGTACGAGAAAGTATAAAAATGGGTATAGAATTACTTTATGATTACGTACCAACTAATTTTCAACATCAGTTTCGACGAGGTGGTATAGGTGGCTGGAAAAAATTAACCGCTCTATGTTTACCTAAACAGTGGAACCGAAAAGACCCACCTGTGAAACGATTTAGAAGTTTATTATTAGGACTTTCAGATGTAGAAGGTCAGATGGTAGACTCCCAAGTTATGGCTTTACGGGAGGAGTGCATTCGGCACCAAAAAACATTTTCAGAACCTATTGACCTCGGAGAACAAGATGTCGATAATTTTAAATTTAAGGGTCAAGAGAAATATGACCCCATGTTAAATTTTATTTTACTCCTTTTAGCTACTAAGGACCTATCTCAAAAACAATGGGATCAGTGCGTACGGCGTTTAGCCCAACAGTTGAACAAAAAGTCGCAGGAAAATATTTCTCGAGTTGACATTTTGGAAAATAAGACCCTATTTTATGAAGCAATTGATGAAACTCGTGGTGGCGGTACCCCGACAAGCGGGATTTTTGACATAAGTGAATGGAATGCCGCCTACGAGCTCCCTGGAGATACCGGTATACCGGGAAAATACAGGGGGTTAATTGAAAAGAACTTTTTGATGCATAATAGGGCTCTTCCAAAAGCCAACTCGAGCGATAAAAATCCAAAGCCGAATAATCAATATAACCGAATGGAGGCACCTGGTCCACTTCCGGTCCAGGATGAAATTCAGGTAGATTTAGCCGACGCCTCAGCGGAAATATTGATTGTTGAGCTGCAACGTTTTGAAAACCGAGGCCCAACATACGCGCCCCATAGGAAGAAAGTTCGAAAGGCTCTGACAAGGCGCACCGGTGTTGACTGGACGAGCCGAAACTCAAAAGATCAGCCACCCCGGGCGCGCCCTTGGCAGAGCCGTTCGACTTTTCAGCAAGGTAGTCAACCAGCTAGGCCTATTTTTAACCCTCAGAATAATGCAAGACCATATAACCCTATAATTTTTGGACAGAACAATCGGGCTGCGTACCAGCATAATGGTAATAATAGGTTTCCGGGCCAAAATTTTCGACCTCAAGGTCAACAAAACCAAAATTCCCAAAATAATAACCGGTCCTTTTTAAACCAGCCAGTACGCGGTTTCGGTCAAAATATTACAAAGTCAAATAATTACCGATCAGCGGAGCAAGAGCAGATGGCCATGTCACACCAGCAGGAACAGCAGCAGATGGATCAGGGCCATTGGAATGCTCCAGGTGATCAGAATTATCAGAATATGGCTACGACAAATAATTTTAATGAGGAACAGGGTTATGGTAATCAATCGGGTCAGATGCAAACAAATTACGGTATGTTTCAAATTTCTTCGGTTTCAAATAACCAGAAATCCTGTTTAAAAAAAAGTCCGGCTTTAATTTTTAATAGTGCAAACCGTGTTTTAAGAGTAGTCATCGATACCGGTGCCGATACCAGTTTGGTTAGTGAGGAATTTCTCGATTTAATTCCGAATAATAAAAAACATTTTCAGAAAAATGAGTCAGAAATTGCAGCTAGGGACTGTACTGGTAGGGTTTTCAGTCTAGTAGGTCATAACGTGAGTTTTGAATACCCTCTACCATTTTCAAACCATTTTTTAAAGTTTTCCAGAGCACAGATTATGAAACGAGGGGACTCAGGCTCACCTTATTCAGCCCTTTTAGGTTTCGAGGATATAACAAGATATAACAAAATTTGCATGATTACCTACCCTAATAATTTAAATGTCGATTTTACGTTTCACGGTGAGATGTTACCGGTAGGACAGGTACAGGAAGTCGAATTTTCTCATATAAAATGTTTTGAAAGAGCTTCTGTTACCAGTGTACCGGTAAAACCAGTGGTCAATTTTGACCAACTAGAATTGACAAAAATTAAAAGTTTCGAAATTTTTTTAAATAATAAATTAGTCAATATTATTAATATACCGGTTAATATGAACCATGATGCAAAACTTAGACAGGACGAATTTTCGTTACTAGCTAATGATGATAATAATCCCGTTACGAGTAATGATACAAAAATTTTACTTCAAAATGTATGTCCCGACAGTATGGAGACATTTAAAAGACGCATTGAAATCATACGCGAAAGGGATTGTAATATCACTACAATAGATTTAGTCGAGTTTGACCCAGACGGATCTTTTCGGGCACTCAATAGGCCTGAAGATGAGGGTATAATTTTAGAGCTCAAAAATACCCTTTCAAGAACACCTAAAAATTTTCGAAAAGACGTTGGCTGTGTACGTCACCCAGATTTTATAGTAACCGGTACTATTCATGGTCAATTGTCTACAAATAAACAGAAAAATTATTTAAATTCATTAAACACTCCCTTACAAATCGAGGCAACGGTTGCAAAATTGGATACAGAGATCGCACAAGGTATTTTAATTTCGGTTACAGAAAATAAGATCCCTGTATCTAATATTATACCAATCATTTGCGTTGGTAAAAAAGGGGATGACGGTCGTATAGAACTAAACCCGAGTAATATCCGAATAGTTGCAAATTGTGCAGCAGGGTGTAACGAGGCAACGGAGTTTAGGGCGCCCCAAGCGGATTGTGTAGAAACAATGATTAATAAAGTAGCCCCATACACCGAAAAAGGATATGTTGGGATTATCGATATTAGTCAGTGTTTCTATTCATTCTGCCTACATCCAGATTTATGGGGATACTTTTGTGTAGAACACCCTAAACACGGCCTATATGCGTTTACACGTCTGGTGCAAGGCTGGATAGTCAGTCCCAGTATTTGTAAATCATTTATGACACAAATACTGTACAAATTTGAGGCAAATACTACACGGTATATGGACGATATCTGTATATTTACGGAAAATCGGGAGGATTTTGTACTTCTCGTTAGTAATTTAATGAAAACTTTCGAGTATTATGATCTACGCATCAGTGGAAAAAAAATGAAACTATTAGGCATGACTCATAAAGTTTTGGGAGCGGTGATTTCGCATGGCCAAATATTACCCAACCCACACAGTATCAGGAATTTTAACGACATAAATTTTGAAGAAATAAAAAATGTAACAGAAATGCGGGGTATGTGTGGATTGGTAGGGTATTTGGCAAAACATTGCCCAAAATCGTCGGAACTACTGGCCCCTTTTCGAGCATTAACTGGTGGAGCAAAAAATGATAAAATAATTCACACAGAGGAATTAAAAATAAAATATAAAAAATTAACTCACCATATTAATAACTCGTTAATGGGCATTTGGCCAGTGATTCCGGGGGTCCCAATACATTTGACTACGGACAGTAGCCAGGACGCAACTGCAGCAGCGGCTCATCAGATACACCCGGTGACTGGCAAGTTTCGGCTGGTTATGCTCATGTCCAGACCTAGGAAAAGAAAAAAAACTATTGAAAATTTTCCAGGTAGCTGTATCCTTGAACTTGAAGGCTTAAAAAATTCCCTGGAAATGTTAAAATTGAAAATTAATAACCCTTCCCAGTTAGTCATAATGCGGACCGATAACGTAGGTTGCGTGGCTCTTTACAACCGGATGAGAAAAACTGGTATCCCCTCTTTGAATCACATGAGAATAAATAAATTTTTTGCAGCAATGATAGACCAAAATTTTCAGCTCGAATATATACCAGCAGGGGGACTGGTAGCAGTTGATTTTCTCAGCCGGTTTAAACCAGTTTTTGAAAACCAAAATTGTAAGGGATGTGCAGTCTGTGATATCGCTACTGAAAATGACGATATGAAATTATTTAAATTTATAGAGACATTTTCAGTAACGACCGCAGAATTAGATTACCAGGAACCGGTACAATATATGAATTTTAATATTTCCATGGAATTAAAAGGAAATACAGATTTTTTGCATGTTCAAAACGCACGAAATTGTGACGAGACCGGTACATCACCGGTAGATCAATATTTAAATCTGTCTTCCGGTTGGGAAAACCGGACGTATGGATATTTGGATGCTTCTGTGAAAATTGAGCAAGAATCAATACTTCTTGATTTTTGCTCGAAATTTTCAGAGAAATATACCAGTACCATACCGGAACTTCTCGAAAACCGGAAATTATTAAGAGAATGGCAGGATAAGGATTCCTGTTTTAAAGTCGTACGAACCTTTTTGAAACACCGTATGGCGGGGAAGCAGGTGGATCCGAATCCAAATAAATTCCAAAGAGCATGCACCTTGCTACAAAAGCAAGTTTATTTTGAAGAAAAAGATAGTTATGAGATTTTAAAATTGCCAAAAGTATTACCGGGCGATGAAGGGGGCCGTCCTACTGGTTTAATAATTTTACCAGTAACAGTTATTATACCGGTCGCACACGCAGTACACAAAAGTATCGGATGCTCATCAGTGAATGCATTAGAAAAAGCATGCGCTGTCGTTTTTCAAATACCTGGTATTTCGGCCGCCTTCAAAAGCTTGACAAACACATGCACCGGTTGTGTGGCTATGAAAATTGCACCTAGGGTTTTCAAGCCACAAAAAGAGATCCCGATACCGACACGAATCGGCCAGACCGTCCTGTTAGACGAAATACACCACTTTAAACCAAAAAACCAAGGTGATTCGTCTAACTCGTCGCTATGGAGGTTTTTGTTTGCATCGGAGTCCCTTACTCATATGTGCAATTTATATTTGTTTCAAGGGGATTTAACAGTAGCCAAATTTGTACCAATTTGTCTTCGAATTAAATACGAGCTATGTCAACGGATGTCTTTAAATGACAAAATTGTTTTTCGCTGTGACAATAGTAGTATCCATTCGGCCGCTGTTAACCACCCGGTATTAAAATCTGAAAATATCGAAATCATAGTGCATGAAAAAACCTCATCTTCTAAAAATGGCATAGCGGAAATCGACGGTCGCATGTCTCAACTAAGTAGAATGATTCGGTCAGAAATGTCAAAACCAGGCATTACTCGGGAGAAAGTGGCCTATAACGCCGCCCACAAATATAACCACACGAGGGCAGCTGAGGGTTACACCCCCGCAGAAATGTTTTTTGGTTGCCGACAATTTACTCAAGAACCAATTTTAGTCGATATAAAAAGTAAAATAGAAAAAACAAAAATTTGTCGACAAAAATGGCGCGAAACACGTGACCGAATAAATCTGTTAAAAAGACATCGCTTCCCGTTAGAACTCAGACCCTATTCAGTGGAAAATGATTCTACTGAATATGGTTTGAAAAATCAATCACCGCTAAAATTAGGAGATAATATTTTGGTTTGTCGAGAATATAATAAAAATGAACTAAACCCATTTTATAAGATTTGTAAAGGCCCTGGTTTTGAACGTGATGGTATAGATTGGGATCTATCCCTAATATATACTGAAAAAATAGGGGTACGAACGGTCAAACCCTATATCTGGCATATGACAGCCATAAGTGCAGTTCTTGACGGACAGAAACCGAATTTAGAAATAAATTCGTTTTCACGAATATTTCGAGGCACAAGATGCTCGTACTGTTTGAGAAAACCGCAGTTTCATTCCCAACGTGGTGCAAGAAATGCATGTGTGGCTCTCTTTTGCGATATAGAAAAGACAGGCCATCAAAAATTTTTCGATAACTATGCTTCAAATTCATGGTTTTCGGAAGATCATTTCTTTAAAAATGAAGGTTTTGATTCAGCGCAATTTCCAACTCTAAAAAAAGAGGAAAAATCGGAAATTAAGCTAGAATTTGGTTCAGTGCCAGACACAAATTGCGCACTTTATTCTACGGGATTTGAAAAAAAATCAGAAAACACTCTCAAAGTTGAAAATAAATCTAACCTTGTTATTCAGACTCCAACCAGCAGCCATTGTGACAACGTGGGTTCGAATAGCAATCGCCAGCATGGAGCACCTTCAACTTCAAGAATTACAAATCCGGCAGAAATAGATGAGTCAAACATTCTGGACAGCCGTCTACGCAGAAAAAAGTGACAGAAATAACCGATTACCGATCATTTCTGTCGCCTTTTTCTACGCCCGACATGCCAGGAAGTAGTTTATTTTATTTTCAAAAAGCTATTTTATTTTTACATGCATAAAAATTTACATAAATAGAAAATCTGCCCGTCCTTATAGAGGCACGTTACTGTACAAATACACTAAATAGAAAAACAATTCTCATTTTTTAAAATAAATCTCCAAATTTAATTTTTACGTGTTCTAGGACCATATCCTTAGAAAACACATTTTTCTCCAAAATCTCCAATATGAGTTGCTCTCCTAACATTTTCTTTAATCCTCCACACGGTACATATTGAGCTGAAAATTTGAAAAATTTAGAAAACTCAGAATATTTATTTTTCGCTCCAAACAATCAAAAACAATTTTCTGTTTTTGCTTTATAAAGCACAGAAAATTGTTTTCGATCGAGCAAATGATGTTAAACGCGCTTACAACGATGAAATATAATTTGTAATTATATTTCAGGGAAATGATTTAAAAATAGAAGCTGATGCTCATATTTTTAAATTTTTTTTTAAATGCGGGGGCGGGTAACAATTATTTGCCAATAATAGTTAAAGTTTTTTTAAAAAAAATCTAGATTTTATGAGAATACCTTCTAATAAATGCATGATATTCATTACACTAGCATCCGAATGATGGAAATGGCCATCTATCTCCTGGAAAACGTCCCGCACAAAAGCACACATTTTGAAAAATAATCCGTCAATCTCCCAATACATCGAATCCAGAAACTTTTCTAAGTCATTCGCGCTATAAGATGTTCGTAAAAATTTTTAAGGGTATTTTTTAAAAATTTTTTAATGGCAAGAAAAAATCAGATTTGGGGAAAAATACCATTTTTCTCAAAAATATTAGCACATATTTTTTTGTCTCAAAAGCAAAAATCTTACCATAATCGCAGATGTCGAAGCCAATCCACAGAATTGGTACATTTGTATCCCAAATAGGCCGAGTAGAATGACACTAACGTGGACATCACGTGAGTGTGTTCGATCCTCACATTTTTCATTTCCATTTTCACCTCCTTCACACCTAAAAATTCATTAATTTTTAAAGTGACAAAAAATTATTTTCCAAATTTTTTTGTCACAAAACAGGTCAGAAATATGTTTCAATGGTTGAAAGTGGATTTCCCGAATAGAGTTAGAGAAAAAATTACTGCTGAGATTTTAAACATTTCCACAGAATACTGGCGAGAAATCGCGCTCAGTGTATTTTTAATATATGTTTTGTGCAATTTTTGCTTCATCAGCCTTATATTTTTTCTGAATATCATTTCAAAAATCATAGTATTTTTCCTAAAAACTACAATCCAACTCATTTTCGGAATTATCAAATTCAAACTAAAAACGACAGGTTTTCTTGTTAGAGTATTAGGAAAAATACTACGATTTTTTTTTGACATAATTATTGCAAGTTGCTCCACCGCCTATTACATAGAAACTACTGTACTTGCTTTGCCGTACAAATTATTTTCGACACCCAAAAATCCGAGTCCAAAAAGTACTATCGAAAAACAGTTTGTAACATTGCAAAATAATTACGGCTCCGCAGAGCCACCGATTCAAGAATCGGACTCCGACGATTCGATCCCATGGATCGAACCTGAGGCAACAATTTTGGACAAATTTACAAATTTAGCCAATAAGGACTGTTTTTCATTCTTTTTAAGACGCGCATTTCTCAAAGCAACCCGTGAAATATATCTCGAATGTATTGACGACCTTCAGTACTTCAGATCATGGCAATTCACAAAAATTTGGAAAGAAAGTGATTCACGTTTAGACCAAAAATCGTGCTGTGCCATAGGTCAAAGCTTGGCTTTCGCCGCTTTATATTATAGAGAGGTGATCTTGACATGTTTAGACCACCCCGCGGGTAATTTTGATGAGATCACGGATTTAGTGTATCTTTCTATATTAAAACTAGGAATTGCAGAGACCAAAGATGGGGATCAATTTTGGATTAGACAAAAATTCAGTTTAGAAGATGATTTTGATAATATAAACCTAAATTTATTACCAAAATCATTTTTTAAAGAATATCTCATCGTCGACCAAAGTGAACTTTCAAACACCCTTAAACGGGCTTTTTACGAGACTCATTTGGCCCTGCGATACCGTTTTAATCGCTTACTGTATACTTTTTGTGAATTCCCCGGGATGGATGACGTCATTTTGAAATTTTGTTCTAAAAATTTTATCCCAATGCAGTCAGATATCGGTGCTGTTTTAAAACCTACCCCAAAATCTTTTGCAAGAAAATATAGAGAAATATTTGATTGCAAAAGAAACTGGGTAAATTGTCCCTTACTAGAGCTAAATAAATTTTCCGAGGAATTCTTAAATGTGACAAAAATGCGAACCAATTTTTTTATTCGAAATTTACCCTATGAAAAATTCGGGGACATAGTTTCAAGTTGGTCTGCAGACCATCGCCTCATCACAGAGGTCACGGAGTGGTCACTAGAGGAAGTTAAACATTAATTTTTTTTTTTCATTTTTACCTGTTAAATTGTCTCCTATTTCCCAACAATCCAGTTTTTCTCCATATAAATTCCCATTTTGAACAATTTTTCGAAAGGCCACAAAAGTGTCCAATACTTCTCTAGAGCCCAAAGAATCAGAAGAAATCTGAAAATTGTTTTAAATACTAATTTAATTTTTTTTCCGCCCATAAATAAAATATTTTATAAAATCTCGGGATAGAGTATACCTTTATAGTAATGGGTCCGGAAAACCGGTAATCCTGGTTGTAAACATATCTCAGGTCAAAATGGACACCATTGTCTAGCGAATAGGCCGTTTTGTTAGCAACCGACTGTACTTGTACATTCTCCTTCATAACCGCAAGAGATTTCACCTTTAATATAAAACATTTCATCAGGATACCCATATTTTTCCCAACACTTAAAAAACATTTGTTAAAATTCACCAAAATAAAATCCATAGTTATAACAAACAAAAATTTTTTACGTTCAATTTTTAGAAAAAAACCTGAGTAGCTGCTTCTGTGTATTCTGACAAAAACTACAATATCGAGCATGAGTGCAGTAAGTCCCTTTCGCATGCACACATGCCGGCCCAGCTTCATAAATTGCCAAAAGAACCTGAATTTTATTTTATTTTTCCAAGAAAAACTCAAAATTTTGGAAGTAAATAAAGTTCCTTTTTTATGGTTAATTTTTTTTTAAACAAATTTATAATTTTTTTCTCAAAAATAGTTGGGTACCTCTTCAGAAACCATATTATCGACCGGTAACACTTTAAGCACATCAGAAAAACGCTGCATAACGTCCCCAGATTCTTTTGAAAATCGAGAAAAATTTAGGGCTTTTTGAAAAAGTTCAAGTACCGGTAGGGGTTTCGGCCAAAGGCCCAAAAATTTTTGAGACAAATTAGAAATAATTTCAAATTCTCCTTTACTAGCGCGCTTACTGTCCTCTAGTTTTTTAAGGGAAAAATCGGTCTTTCCCAAAACCTCTTCAACACAAAGGGAAATACCGACGTTAAATCTAATTCGTTCAAACACCCCTTTAAACTCAAAATTTCGCAAAAAACATTCATTTTCCGAAAAATTTTCTTTCACAGATACCAGTCGGCGGGACATTTTGCTAACGAACCGATCCCGGGATCGTAACCCTCTTGTTTGCCCGACTTGGATCTAAACAAAAAATTAAAAAACACAAAAATTCTCAGCAATAATACGTTCGCCAAAAAAAAAAACTCTGATTCGACCCTAAAAAAATTTTGTTTTTCAAAAATTAAAATCGTGTTTCGGACCAAAAAAATTCATTTTTTCATAAAATATTATAGGAAATGGATATGGATCATTTGGATCTCGGTTTAGGTCTCCCACAACTTGCCGAAATCTCATTTCAGGAAGTCTCGAGCGACTCAATACTTGATAAAACGGTGGAAATTCCAAAACCAAATTTCAAAAAATCAACTCCACGGCAGCCTATCCCTTTCAAAAATATTAAAAAGGAAGCAAAAAAGGCCACCGCCGAGTTGATTGAGAACGAGACCGCGGCAACGCGTTTTTTGAGCCTTTGTTCAGTCTCAAACATTTTTAGTACAAATAAATACCGTCTTATGCGGTATATCGCCCTAAGAGCAGCAAATCTCACCTCAATGGGACACCAGGCCCAAATAGCGTGCACTCGAGATGACCCTGATACTGACTGTGAGCGTAACTTATTATGTTATATGATACAGTTACAGCCACCGTCAAATGAATTTTATGCAGAAATAGGTTAGCAAATATTTGTTTTTCAAAAATAGGTAAAAACTCACCTTTGACCGTTTTTCCGCCAAAGATTCTGATTTTCTCAACTTTTTCGCCGCCGCCAAATTTGTAGCTTTAAACAATTTTTCATCTTCACTGACCGAATACCAAAGAACCGTTTCTAATCGCTCCGAAAATCGAACCTAAAAATTTTTTTTTGTATTTGGGTTTTTGAGGCACAAAATTATAAAAATGATATTTATTTTTGCCATATTAAAATAGTATTTTTACAACGTTTCGAATTTATTATTCAAATTTTTTAAGCTAAAGATAGACAAAAATTTGCATGCCAAAAATAACTTTCTCTCACTTTTTTTAGAAAAAACTCATATCTAATAAAAATTTTCATTTAAAAATTTCAAACAAAAAATATATAATATTTCTGAGTTCTAGAAACTTTCTGTTTTTAGTGGAAAAAGTTTACCCGGTATTTGGTGCATATCACATTAGCATCATTTTACGGACAGAACCAAAGCTGTCAATTTTAGCTGCTCAAAATCAATGGGTCAACACTATCGAACACTACCCAGTAGCTCTAGTCCGTTCCCGTCTCCTTCATACTCCGCTTGGAAAAAACGAGAAAAAAGTGGACCTCCATAGCGAAGATATGGATGAAGTGACCCTGAGAGCTTTGATTCTAGAATCAAGCCCAGGGAATAAAAATATTTTGAGCCAAACTTTGGATAATTTAAACCAAACTCAGGATCCGGCAAACCCTTTTTCAAAAAAAATGGCCAAGCGAATTATTTCGAGTCCCTCTCAAGTCAAAAAAAAATTACGACTTGAATCCCCTGAGGAAATTGAATCCCCACGTGATGGGTTTTCCGTGACAATCGGTGAGACTCCGATTAAGAAAAAACGCCGCCGTCGTCGTCGCAAAAAAGCGAAAAATGAAAATAATCAGGAAAAAAATATGACACCGATTCAAAATTTGCCACCGGTAACGGTATTTAGCCAACAAATTTCGCCACCACCTGTGGTGCAATCTTTTTTGCCAGCCCCACCAGGTCAGTGGCCACCTGGAGAAAAATTTTTAGTTACTAGAGAATATCTTCAAAATATTCACTACCCCCGAGAAGCCGATTACCACCGCTATTGGAATTCATTTCATAGCCAACAAAATAATTTTCAACAATTTTAAAAAAAAATATTTTTCCGTCATACCTGTTTCATTTTGAGAAAATCCGACGAATAAAGTTATTCTTTACTCCACCATATAATGCCAGATCCTCAAGGTTGGTGTAAATTCGCCAAACAAATTTTCTTTGCAACGTGATAAATAAGCCCAGAAGCCAATAAAATTTTCTCTTAAATTTCAATTTAATTCCAAAACAGAAATGTTTCATTTCTTGGCCCAAAACAGGCAATAGGTCTATTTATCACGACTGTTCACAGTCTATCCGGAAAATAAGTCGAGTAACAAGACTCACCACTCTAGTGGTTTCGAGAAATTGGACTCCCTATTTTCTGACTTTCCAAGGCTAGCCAATCAGCGGAAAGTGGAATCAACCAATATTGATTTATAGATAAATCAAAAAAGTCCCGGCGCATCATTCAAACTAGTTGAACACCCTTAACTAGTCAA
>SCLH01062602.1:0-11631 GCA_004367855.1 Oikopleura vanhoeffeni
CCTTCCCTAAAATGGTCCCCACTTCGGCCACTCTAATCACGATATTATAAAAACGAAATAACATACAAAAATTTGAATTATTTTTTGCAAATTTCCATTCGTTTTCGAAATATCGTAATAGTTAATCGTCATAATTAGCTGGTTCCAGCGGGTAATCAATTCACTTCTTTATTTTTTCCCATGAATTGTTAGATTCAACATCTTATTTCACAAATACGAAAAAATTTGCAAACTTATCAGATGTTCGGTGAAAATTTCAAGATGTGGAAAATGATCATCTGCAAAATACCATCTGAACTTCAAATCGAACTATTTCTTTCATGTATATAGAATTTGGGGTATTTTATAAAATTATATAAACTACTTCTCACTTCTTGAATTTGCCCATCAATTGTTAGATTCAACATCAACTTTTATAAAAACGCAAAAATTTGCAGGTTGTTTACTTTATTAAATTTGCAAAAAATTAACTTCAAATTTAGAAAATGTTCCAAATAAGTGGCTTTTAACATGTCAGTTTCAGAATTTTGAGTTCAGGAATAATCTTATTATTTGCAATAAATTAGAGCATTAATTTTATCGAGGGAAATATTTATTCGCGACATATCATATGTATTTTTATTTAAGAATATTGCTCCTTGGCAATTGCCGTTCAATCAACTTCGCCCTAACACTGCCTTGGAAGAGAATTGCCGCGACTGTATAAAAATGCTTGCGTGCGCCCCTTTACCACGTTTTTGCCTCGGGACAGAAGTGCCTTGCGATTAAGGTTCACCCGGCACAATCGACCATATTGCCGGCCTCTAAGACAAAAATAAAAAAAAAAGTCCCAGTCACTAAAATTAAGACAATTTTGCTGCTTCTCATCGAATCTCAAAATTTTTTTTATATAAGCTCTCAAACCTTTGTTTTTAAATAACAACTATTTGTCTTTAACCGCAGTTGACCGCTGTGGTTGGCTTGAGTTGTACCAGAGTGTTAAATTAATTTGCTATTTCAAGGATAGATCTTTCCAATCTATGTTTCGTGGTGGTCTAATCTTTAATGGTTCAGCCGTACGAGGCCTTGCAAATTCCAAAAATAACTTACATCACCCCCTTAAATCCAGCCCTTCCTCCTAGAAATGTTCGACTTTCATTATCGTTCGATTCGTTATTGTGTAGACTTTCAGGCCGTCAGTATATAATGGACAAAAGCCAATAATACTTTATGATCTTAAATTATTTTTGAGTACTTATTGATAATTAATTCCGCCCTAGTATTATTGTACTTTTGCACACATTATCTTTTCATGCATAAGTTTAATAGCTTTTAACAGCCTTAACAATTTCGAAAAAATACAATATCAAAATTTTAAACAATTTTTTATGTAAAATCCACAGAATGTGTTTTAAGGTATTAAAAGATAATGAAAATTATGTCGTTTATACTTTTATTATATATTATATTATAAAATATATTATATAAGTTATACAGTACATAACCCACATAATATCTTAATAGATAATGACTTTTATAGTTTTTGAACATAATGGAAATTATTCCCCCTCCCGTTAATTATTTATTTATACATAATTGACCATTTTATGCGGACGTTAAAATATATTTCGAATATAAAAGTGTTACTTTATAATATATTATAAAAGCCACAAATTTAACGCTTGCTCATAATTTTCCTCTTTTAGAACTGGGCAACAAGTGATGAACATTAAAATCGTTTTTTCAAACTGAATAACTAAGGAAAACTAAGGTCTTCAAATGAACAGAAAATTTTCAACAAAATGCGTCAATATAATTAATAGCCATTTCTAACTTTTGAAACTTCTTCTTATGAATCGTGTCTCACGCGTTATATATTTGAAACCTCAATTTTAAAAAAACAGAAACTTCCGTTCATTAATCATCATAAAATGAATACTCATAATTGATTGGATTAGTAAAAAATAAATGAATATATCAAAGAGGTTAAACTGAAAATCCAGAGAATCTTGAATTCGCCCACGATTATATGGGGAGGGAACCCCCAAACCCCCAAGTGTGTTCGATGTGGGCTTCGCCCACGTTAAGGGGGAACCCCCTCAAACCCCCCAAATTGTATGGTTGTTAATGGCACGATTATATGGGGGAAAACCCCCCAACCCCCCTAAGTGTTAAACCTATTTCTGACTTTTGAAACTTCTTTTTATGAATCGTGTCTCACGCGTTATATATTTGAAACCCCAATTTAAAAAAAACAGAAACTTCCGTTCATTAATCATCATAAAATGAATACTCATAAATTGATTGGATTAGTAAAAATTAAATGAATATATCAAAGAGCTTAAACTGAAAATCCAGAGAATCCTGAATTCGTGAGGAGCTTTTGATCCGGCAGAAAAGTCAAGAGTAACCAACGGGTATGAATTTCAGAATTAACTTTTTATTTTTTTCAAATGGTGAATTTTTCAAGAAATTTCACTCAAGTCTGCTGTTTCTAATAAATCAACCAGTTTTTAGCTTATTTTGCGAATAAATATCTGACTTCACGTCACGGTTTTAAGAGAGTGGCATAAGTTTAGCAGATTTGTACATTTTTCAGAACAATATTTGAACAATAATGTGGAATTTTTTTATCTTGTTCAAAATTAACAGTTTCAAAGTGATAATCGCGCGACATACCGATTAGTTGACATACGGCCATTTAACAGATACCAAAACATTTCATATGTGATTTTTTATGTGAGAGTTCAGAAAACCAACGAATTAATTTTTTTTTGACTTGATTTGGGGAAAATGTTCATAATTTTTCTTAAAAAGTTTATAAAAAATATAAATTTTATGCTTTTTCAAACAGCGGTCAGAAAATATGTAGGAATCCATGAAAAAACTTAAAGTGGCTATTTTTTCAGTTATTAAAACAAAAAAAATTAGACAAAAATGCGGAAAATTTTCATAAGCTTTGATTTTTTTTACTATTTTTACTAATTTTATAATTTTTACTATTTCAAAGATAAAAATGATTTTATGAAGCTAAACCATTTTTTAATAGGTTTAGCTAACTATAATAAGCAAGAAAAAATATACTAATTTACTATTTTCGTAAATTATATTGACATCAGGATGCCGGGTTTATGCCACCCCTTTAACGTGTTTGGATTTTAAAATAGGAAACCATATTTTTTTTTCATTTCCTTAATTATTATGATACACAAACTTTGACCATGAAATACTGCCTGAATATAACTTGGTAACTAAATTTGGGAGTCGTTTTAAGTAATGTATACTTTCCCAACCAAAGTGACTCTCTATAGTGAATAGGGCGGTCAACTACTTTCATGGCTCAAAATGACCAGCCATATTAAGAAAAAATTAAACAAGAATGAATTGGTACGAATCAGATCTTTTTCGAAAACTTTTGGTGTCGATAAAAATAATATTTTGACTTTGGAAAATTTGACATGAAAAAATTAGTCCGATTCGGACCAGCACATTTTTTAGACTAAAAACTTTTGGGATTTGTTATAAGTTGTTTAAAATCAGAAAAAAGGTCCGAGTCGAACAAATTTTAAGGTTTTTTTAATATATGTGCTCAGTTTGAGCTACCTCAGAATGCGTTGTTTCCATGTGGACACCCTATTTGTTCTGTAAAGGCAATTTTTATACGAAAAAAATATGGTTAGTCATTTTGCGCTGTCATAAACTCAATCGGACGACGCGTTAAAAAAACAAAACTTTCGGCCCAAAATATAACGGTTTTGAAAGTCTATTAAGTTCACAAACTCTCTAAAGTCACTTTGGTTAGAAAAATGATATAGCAAGAAAGTATAATTTGGGTTACTCAGCACATCAGTGTGGTAACCGTCTAAAATTATCTGCCACCAATCAATGTACAGTATGTGTTTTTTTTTAATTGTCATTTAGGTAATTACAGCCAATTAAAAATCGTTACTTGGTGGATTTTATTTTGAAAGCGAAGCTATTGCCGATGTCAAGGGGTTAAGATCCACCTAGTTACCATTTTTCATTGGCCGTAATTACCTAAATACATACTGTAGTTAGTACAGATTATTGATTTTTATGCTTCTGACCTACACTGTACTTTTTTATTCGTGAGTTCAGAGAAAGTTAGAGAAAATATTCTTCGTCTTTATCTTTGTTGCATGTGTTCATACAATTTGGGGGGGTTTTAGGGGGTCTCCCCCTAACGTGGGCGGAGCCCACATCGAACTCACCTAGGGGGTTTGGGGGGTCTCCTCCCCAATATAGGAGTGTCCACATATAATATCACTTATTAAACAACCATAAAATTTAGGGGGGTTTTAGGGGGTCTCCCCCTGACGTGGGCGGAGCCCACATCGAACTCACTTAGGGGGGTTTGAGGGATCTCTCCCCAATATAGGAGTGTCCACATATAATATCACTTATTAAACAACCATACAATTTGGGAGGTTTTAGGAAGTCTCCCCCTGACGTGGGCGGAGCCCACATCGAACTCACTTAGGGGGGTTTGAGGGGTCCCCCCCCAATATAGGAGTGTCCACATATAATATCACTTATTAAATAACCATACAATTTGGGGGTGGGTATTAGGGGGTCTAAAATTATCTGTTCAGAGATTGTTAGAGAAAATGTTCTTCGCCTTTTTTCTTGTTGCATGTGTTCATGGTGAGAAAAAAACGGAAATACGAAAATGGCATGGAGAACAAGATCAAGCCAATTGGTTTGGTTTTGGACAGTTCAGGACGGTATAAATACAATTGAAAAAAACAGTTTTGAAAAAGAGTGGTACATTTTCGAATTCCAACCTTTATGATAAAAATAGCAGAAGACATTAAGAGGGGAGCCAAAAGTTTTTTGCAAAGATATTTCTTAAAATAAGCATTTTTGGACAACTGAAGAAAAAAAATGTGAGAAGAGTTTTTTATCAAAAAATTAAAAACTTTTTGAGAACTTTTTGAATTTTGGTTTTTTATTAAACAAACTCCCAAGTGTTCAATCAATAAACAATTTCATCTACCAATTAACGATGTCAATCAGTTTAGAGCAAAAATTAAGATCCCAAGCAAAAATGTTATATGATGAAGTTAACAAAATGTAGTCAGAAAAATTTGGTAAACAAAATAAAGTTTACAAATTGTAGTGAACAAAATGTAGCTAAAAAATGAAGTCATACAATACAGTGAGTGAGACTTAATTGGCAAATTATGGGCAGCACATGAAATTTTCCAGAATATTGCCAATTGCCTTCATAGGTCTAGAAAAATCAAATCTGCCAAAAAGTGTTGCCGACTGGTTTCCCTGATAACCATTGTTGGTGTTGCCCATTGGTCTCACCCACTGTTTATCAATTTTGCCATAAATTGAAAAAAAAATTTCAACGCGATTTATTATGTTTTTATTTATCCTCAAATAGAACAAAATATGATGGTACCGAACTACATTACAGAAATATCTTCGATAATGACACCAACACTTTCTGGTTAGGAAAACTGGACCAAATGGGAAATGTGGAATTTAAAAATAAATTATTTGTCATTTTTCACAAGAAGATTATATTCGATCATGTCACAATTTTAACTCGGCCGAATCATAAAAGATATTTTGGTGGAAGTTATCAATCTCTCTGTTTATTGCTTGATAATGTACCAGCAGAATGTACAGCAAACGATTTCGATATAGATCCAGGCAAGGTTTAAAATGAGTGATCTCAAATCAATTTTCTAACGAATTTTTACCAAAATCAGATTGTTTCAACTGTGAGAAAAAGCTTTTTTAGACTGAAATATCATTTGTTAGAATAAAATCAACATATTTTGAGTTACATAACCTTGAGATGAATAAAAAATATTTTCTTCCCGAAAATCTCAAAAAGCTGTTGCAAATTTTGTTATCAAATTTGAGTGTCCGCAGTCAAATACTTATAACTCTAGATAAAAAGTTTTTTCATCTTTAAGTTTTTTTAGGCGAAATTGAAGTTTTTGCTTACGAAATTTCTGTAAGTTATAATTGGAACCAAAAAAACCGAGGTACGATTTTAAAATTTCCAATACCGAAAATTTTTCCTTGTTTTTTCTCCTGACTGCGGACACTCAACTTTCGAATGAAATATCTTATTGATTCGGGCCTTCTTTTTGGAAATAAGACAACTCACAGATTTTTCTAGAATGTAGTTCTTCCTTAATAAGCTCTCAAAATCCGACGTATACGACTCTGATTTAATAAGGGCCTCAGATGCATTAAAAATGCCCCAAATTGATGTGGGATGATAATTAAGTGTACTAAGAACCCAATCCTCAAAAAATAAAATTCGAAATTTTCGCATTTTTTCGATTTTTTTCGAAGTATTTTTTAAAAGATGAAGTTAAAAAATAACGTTTGCTCGAATTTGACCACTAAAACTTCAAAACTTTCTCCTCAGTGTTTCACTGGCTTTCATTTGAGCCTACTTTCGATAAAATCGAAGCACTTTTTTTTTCGGAAATTTTTCGGAAAATGACCAAAAAAATAATATTTCGAGTTTTAGCTGGAAATTGCAAAAAAACCCAACGAGGGTCTCTTACAATTGTTCTCAGGAATACTTGATAACAATTTGAACCATTTTGCAAATATATCCTGGAGAAGATAGATATTGAAGTCTGAAATTCTGAAAAATCATCGGTTATTTGGCGTTCTAGAATTGTTCCGTCGACGGATCAAAAAAAGCCGGACGATAAAAGATTGACATACTACCGTTACGTGATCTGTGAAAATTTGAGCTCAATTTGATATACCGTATGTGAGGAGGTAGATTTTACAGTTTGGAAAATGTCACCTTGTAACGATACTGTACCTATTGGTGTGATGGTCAGAAATAATTTGTGATGTATTTTTTCGCAAGATTAAGGATAGATCTACAAATTATCATTTTCGGTTTTTCTCGGTAGCTCTTAGTTTGCAATATATTTAACCAAGAAAATGTAAAATCAGAGTCGCATACCCCTTAAGGGAGTGGGTGTCGCAAATTTGAGCATTTTTCAAGATCATTTTTCGGTGATATTCCAAAAACATTTGTTACTAACAGAACGAACTTTCGTGGTTATTTCACAACATACAGAAAGCTAATACAATTGCACTTACGTACACACACAAACATTTAATAAGCGTCCCCTAGAAACACTGATAAACTATTTCTCTGTCAACTTTCATCATTTTTGAGCTTTTTTTGTGTCAAGCTAGCACACAACAATACAAACATCTTTTCACGAGATTTTTCAAATTTTTTATTTTGACGACAAAAATAGCCAAAAAACTAAAATTATTGATATAGTTATGATTTAAATTGAATGTGCGCTAAGTTGTTTTCTTTTGACGCGACCGAGTTCAAAATTGCACCAAAATCCTTAAAAGTGTTTGAATTTTCGGAAAAAATTATTTTAAAGCATTTTGTCAATTATCAATATTTTTGGTTTCTAAAATTTTTTCAAAATTCAAAATAAAAATGAAAAGGAAACATGGTCCCCAAGAGACACATAATAAAAATTTCAAAAAACTCTCTAATGCATAGTCAAACAAGACTTGTGTTTCAAGATGCAGTATGAGCCGAAACTGTATATCCTAAACTGACGGAGGCAGGGGTCGGCAAATTTTTTGCGCTTACGCATTTTTCATAGCAAAAGATAGGCGAAGAAAAGTCGACCAAAAATTTGTCCACCAAAAATGAATGCTCTCAGATACCTGTCATAGGACAGGACTGGACAGGACAGAAAATTTGGAAATTTCCTCCCTCAGGACAGGACTAGAACAGGACTGGTTAGGACAGGACGGGAAATTTTGAAATCTTGTGCCGACCCCTGGATGGAGGAGATACTTGTTGACTGAGGCTCCAAGACTGACCATTTCAAAAAATTTTTTTTTTTCGCATTTTTGTCCGCCGAAAGCAAAATTCCGAGAAAAAAGTGGTAATGCACTATGTCACATAATAGTAATCTGATACAATACCACCTACGCCGACACCAACGCTTTTGAAAAGCTTCTTAAAAAACACTCAGAACGTATCTTTTCCTTCAATTTTCACCATTTTTTTGTGTCAGGCTCCAGAGAAGCCTCACACATAATTTATGTGTGAGGCTTCTCTGGAGCCTGACACAAAAAAATGGTGAAAATTGAAGGAGAAGATACGTTCTGAGTGTTTTTAAGAAGCTTTTAAAAAGCGTAGGTGGTATTGTATCAGATTACTGTTAAGTTCAAAATGATTGCGAAGAGTTGTTCTTTAAGATACACTTTTTTTTTGAATACCAGCTTTGCCAGTTTATTCAAAAATACCTTAGTGAAAGGTCCAAATCAGCGACACCCACTTCCGGGGTCCGGGATCCGTCGAATAAATAAGTTTGGAGCTTCCAAGGGTTAAAGAAGTGGTTTTTAAAATAACTCTTTTTTACTGATTGCAATCGAGTTTTTTTGTTCTACAGCGTGAGTCTTTTCGATTTCTCCTCTTTTTTACCCAGACCGCTAGACAGCCAAAATCTTAAGCAAAGTATAGGCAATTTTGGTTGTCTACCCTTCTGGGTAAAAAAGAGGAGAAATCGAAAAAACTCACGCTGTAGATTATCACTTACAAAAACGCCTCACAATCCGGGATTATCAATGTCATTATATTATCAAACAAAAAAGCACAAATTTTCAAAGCTTCGGATTTTTTGAAACAAAGATTAAATAAAACTTTCGCATTTTAAGATCTCTCATTTAAAGCCATGAACAAGGTCAAATTATAAAACTGTCTTCTCCAGATTCTTCAACCCAAAAAATTGAAATAAATATTCAAAATGAAAATCCAGCACAAATTGCCGATTTCAAAATTTTTTATTATGATGTCGTTGACGAATGTACTGAAGAAACGCATGATTGCGAAACATTTGCAGATTGTGTCGATCTAGAAATCTCATTTGAGTGTTTATGTAAAAATGGCTATTCTGGAAATGGCACTATCTGCGTTGGTAAGAGTTTTATCAAAGCTTTTTTAGGAGTACCATCAAGTTGATGTGTTTTGAAAGAAGGTATTATTTGGTTCACCTTGATGTTCGGATGTATAAAGTCAAACAAGATCTGACAAGAATTTTATTAAATTTTTATTAAAACCAAAACTTACGGGGATATCCGACGGGTTTAACTGATATTCAAACGTAAGTCCTGAGCTAACCGCAACTTGTATTGCGTTCTAATCTTGGATTCTAGAAGATTTTTGTTTGAAATATTCAAAAAATGATGTTAAAAGTTATTGTAAATGACCGGACCGGCCGGTATACCGGTTCAAAAATTCAGTTTTTCCAATTTTCGAAATAGCTACATATCCTATTACGAGGAAGGTAGATCAAAAATGCCTAGGTAAAAATACAAACCAATTACAAGGTAAAAATACAAACCAAATACAAACGAGAGTGAGACGGGCCAACCAACCAATCAAATCCCTGAATTGAACACACAATTGGTTTGTATTTTTACCTAGGCAATTTTGATCTACCTTCCTCGTAATAGGATATAGCTTGTGGATATCAAAATTTACTCTTTTATTGTGTGAATTAACTTAAATTTTCTAGTTTAACAGAGCTTTTAACATATTTTATGAAATTGAACGAAATTTCCAAAATAAATAGGTATTTTAGCACATGGTTGCTAAAAACGATGCATTTTGTTCACCGACACCAGATTATTTTCTTGAGAAAAGCACTTTTTCGAAAGTGGACAAATGCAAGACTCAAGAACCGTTTTTGAATATCTCTAATAGTTTTGCTTTTATACGCAGTCAAAGTCTTGTGACCTCTTAACACCCGATGTTTAAGCCAAATTTGAAATTATCTGAAATTTGTTTTCTAAATTTTTTTTATATTTTGGGATGCAAACCAGCAACGAATATATGCAGTTAAAATTAGCCTTCTATCACTTCTGAGTCCCGAGAAACAGCCTCCGTCGGATACCCCGACAATACAAATACTGTAACTTGGTATGATTTTTCGATTGTTCGTTGGAAAATAAGCTTAGTCTAGATTTCGAGTAATTTGATTTTTTTTAACCACGTGACTTGTTGTTTCAATGTTTATTTCGAAATGTCCAATAATTGCCAAAAAGTTAATTTTTTTTGAGTCTATTCAACATTTGAAAAAAATTGGAAATTTTCATTGAAGTTGGAATTTCAAATCTCTTAAAATTTCCAACAAATCGTTTTTTTATAATTTGTTTCTTGATTTAGATGTAGACGAATGCACTTATCCAGAAATTGCCCCGAACATTCAGCCGTAACAATATTGAAAGTAGTTTTGAATGCTTGTGTCATTCCGGATACCGAAAAGTTTATTCCGCTCGATTAGATGAAGAAATTTGTGAAGACATAAACGAATGTGACGAAAGTACTCATGATTGTGGTCTGCTTCAGTGTTTTAATGAAATCGGAAATTTCACATGTGGCTGTTTTGACGGATATCATGAAAATCAGGCTTGGGAGGTTTTCTGCACTTTTTTTGATAAAATTTCAACCACACTACTTGCTCCCTAATCGGTACGAATACAGAACTTTAAAAATTGTACCGTTAAGGGAATTTGAATCCGACATAAAACTCATTCCTATACTTCTGTTAAGAACGCAAGATTGAGGAATTAAATCAGATAAATTTGTCAATACCAAAGATCAAATACAGCCAGCAGATTTATATAAGGTTTTTTTCAAAAATAAAATTGTTGTTGAAGTTTGCTTACTTTTTTAATCTAGAGTTCTATGATTTTAAAACAATTATGAAAAAAATTATATTTCGAACACCATAATAATTCGGGGTAATCTATGAAAACATAAAAAGTCTGTTTGAAAATTTGTTTGTTGTGAATAAACTTGTACCAGTCAAAGAGTTTGTACCAGTAAGTAAGTTGGTACCGGTAAGGTGTATCAGTAAGGGTGCGAAGTATGTACAAAATAGATATTTGAATTAATTCAATACCAATTTATAACGAAAATATAAAAAAAGTCAATTTCTGTTGAATTCCTCAAAAAAATGTTTGAAAATTTAATTTTTCGTATATCCCTTCATCACACTTTTGTAAATATCCCGGCCCTGGTTAGCAAACGTAACGTAAACTAAAAAGTTCTTGTTAACGTAGTACAAACGTGACTCATGGGTAATAATGCGGGGGCGGGCAGGAGCCAATCAAAGGGGCTAAAATAGCTAAAGGGATTACCTTCCGAGAGATTCTCTGTGGAAAGTTGAAAACACGCCAAAATCAAAGAAAATCAAGAAAGAAAAACTCGAAATGGCTCAAGAAGTGATAAAGAAGGGAAACGAAGGAACCGAACCTGCTTCAATAGAAAACGGAATCGTTGAAGAGACAAAATTGGTAAGTTTTAATTAGGGCGTCACAGGTCGAGGCCAAAATAGAGACTAAAGGGTATCTGAAAAATCCGCGGAAGTCATTCCTCATTTTGGCCGAAAAAAAATCCTAAAAAAAATCTCAAGCAATTTTTCATAATGTCAAAAAAATCATTTTTCGACGATGAGTTATTATCTCTCTGTAAAAACGGAAGTGGATATAGAATTTTAAGTGACAATCAGTTTTTCAATAAAAAGGTCTTGATGCTGAGTAATGCCAATTTTCCGAAAAATTGAAACAAATCTAGAGGGCCGTAAATCAAAT
>SCLH01062605.1:4961-19536 GCA_004367855.1 Oikopleura vanhoeffeni
AGTGAACTGTCCAAAAACATTTTGCTTTTTGGATAAGCAACCCATGATATGAGTAACATTATATGACGAACTCTCTTATATTTTTTCAATAAATAATAAAAATTTTAAAAACTGTCTAAACAAGAGAAATAATATTACATCATATTTATACGCATATATATATACATAACTTTTCAAAATTTATTTCACCAACCTGAGATTCATACTCATTCATAACTTCTTCATTTGATTCCACAGGACAATGTATTTCTTCTTCTTCCGTATATTCTAGACCGCGAACTGAATAATTTCAAAACTAACGTTAATCATATATAAAAAGACTCAGGGAGTAAAAAAAAGATATTTCAACGTCACTAAAAATAATCTAAAGTGACCCAATATGACCTGAAATAATTCCTTAGTAGTGAATTCGGAACCGCTCACTGGATTATTTTTGAGCTTACGCAAAAATGGAAAAACCCTCAGCTAGAACAAAAAAATTAGTCGAAATATTCTAACTAGACTCAGAATGACCCAAAATGACCTTAGCTTACCTTAATTTTCAGTTAACTCATGATGTTAACCCCCACCTGCACGAGCGTGTTTCAGAACACAGAGACCAAAAATATTTTGGGGAAGTGTCATTTTGGCCAGCGGAATATCGGAACAGACCCCCGATAGTTCCTTTTATTTTTAATTCCATGAATTTTGGTGAGTTCTTGAAATTTCTTATCAGACCGGAAATGGATTATTTGGATGCAATTTTCTGTTTAATGCAGTTAAAACGGTACTGGAACAAAATAATGATCTACCAGTATACTTACTAGTGTGATTTTTAGAGGGGAAAACATTAGCATTATTAATTTTGACACTCGGAGCCACCTGGTGGCGAAAAAAACTATTTCGCTATTATTGAGAAATCGCTATATTTTGATCACGCGACAACCAAAAAAAAATTTTCCATTTACTCATATATTATTAACGCTCAAGAAATTTCGGAACAACCCACCCTTTATTTTTATTAGTCGATATTAATGATGGCCAATCTAACTATGTGTGTGTTCTGAAACACCTTCGTGCAGGTGGGGGTTAAGAAACTCCGAAATCATAACTGCTGAACCGCTTACTAGATCATTTCGAAACTTATGAAAAATATTCCGAAAGTCCAAAAAATATCTTAACTTGACTCATAACGACCTAGAGTGACCCCAGAAAAGCTGAAGAAACCCTCAAATCCTGGTTTCGTAACCTCTCACGAAACCTACGCAAATGATAGAAAAGTACCAAAAGCGTTTGGAAACATATTAAAAATATTGAAACGTTCACGAGAAGGAACACGTTTTGGAAACTTAAGTATTATCCTTCAAAAATAACAATTGAAGTGGATGATAAAGTGACTCATATTATATTATATTTAATTATATCAGTAATATAACATCACACAAAGAAAATTTTGATAAAACATTCAAATTAGAGTAGAAAACTGAAAATTTGTGACAATAAAAAGTTGAAATCATAAATTCAGCTCCAGAAATGAAAAATATTTTTCAGTTTAGATAAAAATTTTAAATTTCAATTTATGCAGCATAAATTATGCTATCAAAATACTTAAAGTTCAATTAAATTATGAAAAAATAAACAAAATAAATATTTACATTTTGCTATGCTTCAAATATCAAATTGTCTTTCAGAATTAAAAATTGTCTTCAAATATAGAAATAAGAAATTTGAAATAATATTGCAAAAATCAAGTGTAATTTAAAACTTTTCAGTAACTCAAAATAAATTTTGAAAACTTTTAAAATTCAAAATGTAATGAAATTTCAAATTATCACATTAATTTTTTCCTACCTGTACGGTTCGAAACGTTGCGTTTTTCTTGGTAATTAATTATCAAAATAACACGATTTTGACTTAGTCAAAAAAAAATTTTTGTTTTAATATATCAATCAGCCCCAAACTTGGACTCTCGGCCCCACTACAATAGTGTTCGAAGTTAAAAATGCTTAAAAACACTCACTTCAATTTTTTCCAACGTGTACGGATCAAAAAGTTACTGTAATCAGGATAATTATACCTAAGTCCATGGTCACGCGTGGCCATTTTTCATTTTTGCTTTATCTCGTATTATTTGACTTAATTTTGCGTTAATCGCCGTTTGAAAATGCTATAGAAAATCTAACGAGTTCATTCACAATCTTAGAATTTTCTTGGCAAAAATTTTTTCTGTTATTTTTAATATTACCTTTTTCTGCTTCTGCTGCTGCCGCTAGTGCATCTTTTTGAGCTTTTCGAACGTCCATCAGTTCTCTTTGGTGGATTTCAATATATATTAACACTGTTTGACTTTTTTAATGTTTAGTCCGAAGCTTAAAAATCGAAAGGGTTTGCGGTGAGCAAAAAACTTTGAGTAGGATGGTAATCAATTAAAAAAATATCAATTCCAAAAAATAATCTTGTTTTCTTATTGATACAAAAATGTGTGTTGAATCAAGTTTTATACGAGTTCTTAATTGTGATAGTCTCAATATTTCATGATTATAGTGGATATTTTAAAGGGATGGCATCGACCCGACATATTGGAGTCAATTAAACTTAAAAAATTAATTAGTTGGTTTATTTTTTCTGTCTTATTATCTTTGGCTGAACCAGACTGTTCATCTATTCATATAAATCATTTTCATCCATTTAATTTAAGTAAAGATTTATTATGAATTAGTTAAATTCTCAAAAAAATAGAAGCATTATGGAAAATTTCCGCATTTTTTGTCATACATTTTTTCTGATTGTTTATTGAAATTTGTAAATATAGCTTCTTTTATTTTTAAGGGTGTGGGTGTAACTGATTTTGACAGTTCACGAAGCTTTTTTTGGATAAACTAGCAGAGCTGATATCCCAAAAACTTGTGCATCTTGAAGAACAACTCTTCACGGTGAATTCTGATTTAACAGTAATCTGATACAATCCCACCTACGTCGACACCTACGCTTTTAAAAAGCCTCCTAAAAATTGCTAATTACGCTCATACATGATGTATTATTATCATTTACTCGGAATTTCGCTTTCGACGGAAAAAAAATCGAAAAAACAGAAAGTTAAATTTTAGAATTGGTCAGTTTGGGAGGCTCAGGCAAAAGCTATCTCCTCAATCAGGTAAGGAAATACAGTTTTGTTTCATACTGCATCTGAAAGCACAGGCCTGTTGAGACAAAACATTAAAGATTTTTTATAAAAATTTCGATTTGGCGTCTCTTGGGGGCCATGTCAACTTTCCATTTTTCTTTTAAATTTTGACAAAATTGATAAACCAAAAAAATTCGGCAAAATGCTTCAAAATATTTGAAGTTTATATAATATGTTTTAATTTTTGTTGACACTTACACTTGTTATTACAGTTTTTTTTTAAATTTGTAAATCTATCTCCTCCTAGGCGCTCCTCCTTGTCGAAATTAATTCCAATTTTCACAGAAGTCGATATACCGGCAAATAACCGTCGTTTTTGCAATTTCAGACTGTAAAATATATCGTCTCCGCGGATTAAATTTTAAAATTGCGCAAATTTTTACTTTGTTGGGTTCATAACCATTGAAATTATAAATAAAAAGAAATAATTAACGTTTCGTTTATTCAGCATCATTAGAATTATTAAAATTAACAGTTGAGAAAGTATTGCGAGTTTATATGCTCGGATCCTGCTCCTTAGGCGCGTTTTGTGCGAGTGAACACAGTTAAAAATGTGACGAAATATGGAGTTTCTAAAGAATCGAAAGTGCGCGAAAAGTGAAAAAGCGCGACAACTTTAGTCGGAAAATTTGAGCAGAATTGTTAAGATAAGTAGAATTAGGAAGGAGGCGAAAAAAGAATAATTTAAAAAAAAAATGAAAACTTTAAACCCTTAGACGGTGTCAGGACTTAGTAAAAACTAAGAAATAAATTGTTTAATGCAGCATTTTCGAGTTGCAAAGAGGCTTTGGCGCATATCATGACCGTCAAAAACCGCGAAGCGTATAAAAAAACTCCCCTTTATCTCCAGCCTGTCAATTTTCATCACTTCCCTTCCCCGTGGTTTCTCTAAATTTCCGTTCCCTTCCCCATTTATTTCTTTTTTTAGCCTGATGTAGTTTAACCGATATGATTGATTACTCCTAAAATTGGATCGAATCGGATTGGATCAGTGACTTTCTCGAAAAAGTTGGATCGGATCCGTAGACCTCTTCAAAAGTTGGATCGGATCGATTTTTACCGATCTGATCAAATTTTGTCGACCCCTGGTTGCAATATACAGGTAAGGCATATCATTTTATAAATGTTATAAGTTATACAAATTTGATAAAAACAAATCCAATTTTTGTGAAAATCTGTACAAAATATGCTATCAACCTGGAAAAAATATCAAATAAGCAAAAATAATCAACTAAATGTCACATCAAGTACATAAATAATGCAGCAAAATAAAAATACAAACGAAACGTCAAAAAATACAAGGAAGTAAAAAATCAATATATTTGAAAATTCTATATTGAAATCCTTAACTAATACCATCTGCACATTTTTCAGCTTCAGGGGGTTGCAGCGATGTGGCAGATTGGAGTCAATTTAACGTACGAAAATAAATAGTTGGTTCATTTTTCGTGCTTATAATCGTTAGCTGAAACAGAATAAATGTGTATCAGCTCATTGAAATAATTTATTATCTATTTTAGGTAAGATTTGATTTTGAATTAATATTTTTTATTTCATATAATTTTCAAAAAAATTCAAAGCACTAAAAAAATTTTACGCATTTTTGTCCAAAATTTTCTCTGGTTTTGTCTTTGAAATCTGTAAATAAAACTGGAAGAAAATCCACTTTTACTTTTTTCATGCATGCCTACATATTTTCTGACCGCGGTTTCAAAAATGATAAAATGTTTATGTGTAATTTTTTGTCGACTTTTTAAGAAATATTATTGAAAATTTCCGCAAATCAAGCCAACAAATTTTACGATTGGTTTTTTGAACTCTCTATAAAAAATCAGGCCAAATCACTTGTTAAATTTTCTGGTATCTATTTGGTTTCCGTATTTCAACCGATGGAAGGGTCAAGCGCACGATGCTTTTTTTGCGGGTGAATAGGAAACATTAAAAATTTCTCGAGCAAAATCATTATTAAGCGAGCTGATTCTTATGCGCTATTCGTTGTTTTTATGCATCATAAGAATTTTAATGTTTCCTATTCAGCCTCAAAAAAAGCACCGTGAAGCGAATACTACTAATGAAAGTTACAACACTTGCTTGTGACACCGGTTTGTGCCATTTGGCACGCAATTTGATTAATTTTTATTTTCGCAAAAAAAATTCAATAAAATTTCGGGTTTTATAAGCGTCATTTTCATTAAAAGTCAGCACTTTTTTTATAATTTGAATGGAATTGAAGGTCAATTTTTATTCTTAAAAAGCGGTTTTTGGCCATTTTTCAGAAAAAAAAACTTTCATCTGGAAGAAATTTTTTCATGTGGATAATGATTCACTCACTAATTAGCGGATGACACCCGCAAATCTATGAAGTTTATAAATATTGTCTAAAAAATTATTCTTACATTTTGAGTTTAGTAGGAAATGAAGTTCCAATGAAAAGTGGTTTTTAATATTTTTACAGATAGTTATTAATGAATTGAATATATTTACGTTTGAAAAAATGGACACTTTTATTGAAGATGAAAAATAAAAAAAAAATTCACAAAAACAGGTGAAACTTTATTTTTATACTTCTCATCCTCAATAAAAGTGTTCATTCTTGCAAACGTTCTTATTATTAATTTCTCAACAGACTTAAGTGTCTGTAAAAATATCAAACAACATTTTTCATTATAACTCTATTTCCAACTTGACCCGATGTGGGATTTGTTTGAAATGCTTATTTATAAAATTAAGACACTTTCTGGTGTGATGCGGTAATGGGTTGGAGAATCATTGTTCACATGAAAACATTTCCCGTGTAATCTGAATAAAAAATTTCATGAAAAATAGAGCAAAACAGCCTTTTAGGGAAAAAATTTACCTTCAATTGGGTTTAAATATCAAAAAATGTCCTGACTTTACACAGAAAAGTTGCTCATAACACCCGCAATTTTATGGCAATTTTTGCAGATAATAAATTTTTTATAAATTACGTGCCAAACAGCACACACTGGTGTCACAAGCATGTGTTTTAAATTTCATCAGTACTTACGAAATGATATTCGCTTGACTTTACGTCGGTTGAAATACGGAAATCAAATAGATATCAGAAAATAACATATCTCATTAGGCCAGATTTTCTAAGGAGAATTCCAAAATATATAATACAAAACTTGGTCTTGATTTGCGGAAAATTTTCATAATATTTTTATAAAAGTCGACAAAAAATGACAAATTAACATGTTATGATTTCAAAAAGTTTTCAGAAAATATGTAGACATGCATTAAAAAAGTTAAAGTTGCAATTTTTCTTGTTTTTATTCACAGATTTCAAAGAAAAACATTTGGTCTGAAGTTTTAATAATATTTAGAATTTTTTTGAAAATTTTACGAATTCAAAAATAAAAGTTCGAAATCAAATCTTTCCTAAAATAAATGAAAAATAATTTTAATGAGCTGTCTAGTTTTCTTCTGATTAGTTTACGATAATTAGCACAAAAAATAAACTAATTAATTATTTTCGTAAATTAAATTGACACCAGTCTGTCACATGGCTGCAACCCCCTTAAGCAAATTATCATCATACCGATCTAACCAAATTTTTTTCAACAATAATCTCTGCATCTTGATCTCCTCAAGTGCTGGATTGGCCGTGTCAGCTTCATACTGTTTTAAAAAAAGTATAAATATCAGCCACATCGAACTGTTTTTGAACATAAAATTACGACAGAAAAATAAATATCAGTTGACTTCAGAAACGCTTACAAAAATATCAACAGAAAAAATGCATAAATTTTTGGTCAGCTATGATTATGCTAAATTGAATATTTGAAAGGTTTGAAAATATAAAAGTTCATGACAAGTATAATCTTTGAATTTTTTGTTTGAATAAGTTCGGAAAATTGGTTCAAGTTATTGATATTTGAATATTGAATATTTGATAGGTTTCAGAATAAGAAGGAAACGACAAACATTCTCTGCTGAAGATTCCTGTAATTATCATCAATTAGAAGCCAGTTACGAGCTTCCAGTATAAAACATTGCTTCTTAATTAAAAAATCATCAGCAACTAAAACTTATTTGATAATACAAAACTAAATAGTCTCATTAAGTTAATGAGTTTGATTTGAGCAAAACATAAAGTTAGGAGCGATAAGCAATGTCACTAAAAACGTTTAATTAGATGTATAAACTGACCGAAATTGATATATCTAAGATTGGGATCCGGTGCTGTCATTGGTCAGAAACGAGTCAAACTCAAGCGCAAACCGAATGGCCTGAGGAATTTCTCGATTATATTTTTAATGAAAACTGTATAAAAATGGTATCTCAGTTGGAATTGATAAAATTTCTATTTGGAAACTGATTTTTGTGATACAGTTATTTTAATTCTTGATTTATACATGTTAGTAGCTTCAGCTCCGAACAAATTAGTCCGTTTTTTAACGTTGGGATAAAACTAAATAAGAGATCAGCATCATCTTGAGCAGGTCATTTTTTAAATTACGCAAATATCTATTTTCTGACATTTTATCGAAATTAATTGTATCACTAAGACGTCTATTTATTTGAAATTATCATAAAATGTATGTTGACAACGGGGTTATTTGAGGGATGGGGATCATTTTATTTCATATAGCCGAATTCCAAGGACCAATTTTAACACATAAATTTATTTTCTATTATTTATTAATTAAAAGCCTAAAAACGGTCCTGACCACCGTTTAAAATTAATTCAATTGGTTTTCATACGATTTCTACGTCAAAACCGAAAATTTTGAAAAAAGTCGAAAAAACGAAATTCCAGCACATCGAAAGAAATAATTGTTGGGTGAAAGGTTTTGCACCATAATCAACATATTCTATTAAGTTATTTGAGCAGTTGGCGTAGTGATTAGCGCAACTCGATGATCATCCCGTTACCTGGGTTTGACTCCCGGCCTTCTCAAAACATTTTCTATGGTAATAACCCAACATATTTATTTTCATAAGGTCAATAAAATATATTTTAAACGGTGGTCAGGAGTCCTGACTTAGGACGGCTTATCAATCTGGCAAGTTTCAGTGGAATACAATTATTTTAATTCTTGATTAAAGAGGGCTTCGATGGATTTCTCCAAAACCGTAGTTTCATACTTTTGGACCTACTTTTGAAAAGCTGAAGCACATGGTTGTGAAACTATAATTAACCTATTTTGTCAGTAAAAATATTGTGAGGCTAAATGTGCCTCAACAAATCGGTCAGACATGCATGGAACGAAGTCTGCTTAAATTTCTGAAAGGAAACCCAATTCAAGTGATTGACTGGATGTGCTTCTCGTAATGATGTGAGGCTCGTGCTCATTGCATCATTTCAAATTATTCATTTTGCTTACATTTGAATCAGGCTTCCGAACCGCAGACTAGTAAATATCTTCATTTACTTTACTGCCAGAAAAAATCTTACAAAATAAAACATTCAAAACTGTATATATGGATCACTGGACGGCAAAGATGCATTTTAAAAGAACATAACTCTTTATTACACTTTTCTTAGAATGCGTAGCCACAACGTTAAAATCACACGTTAAAAGGAGTAGTGGCTACGCATTCTAAGCAAAGTGTAAGAAAGGGATATAATTCGGCGTTTGAAAACGACTGATCCGATCGAGTTCTAAGAAAGCTAAAACTGAGCACAAATCTTTAAAGCAAATGTAACCGAAATGGTCCGAATCCGGTCATTTTTTCTAATCATTCAAACAAAAACTGATAATTAAAAAATTTCAGTAATCTAAAGATAAAAAAAATGGTCCGATTCTGTCCAATCAATTATTACTGGTTATTTTTTAAATTTTGAGGCACTTTGCCGTCTAAATGAATAATCCTATTAATATTTAAGTAAGAATCAGTTAGACGGCAAACACCTCAAAATATAAAACACAACCTGTATTCATTTTTCACTAGATATTGGTGCTTAGTTTGAGCTATCGAAAAACTTAATCGAAGGAATTTTTTCGAAAGCCGAATCATATAAAAATGGGTAAAAAGTGGCAAAAAACAACCAGAGGACCCCGTAATCAGTATTTTTTTTCATTTAATTTGTGTCATTTTGGCCGGCGGAATATCGGAACAGACCCCCGATAGATCCCCTTATTTTTAATTTCAAGAATTTTGGTGAGTTCTAAAAATTACTCATCAGACCGGAAATGCATTATTTGGATGCATTTTTTTAGTAATGCAGTTGAAACAGTACCGGAACAAGATAATGATCTACAAATATACTTACTAGGGTAACTTTTAGAGGGGGAAAACTTTGGCATTACTAATTAAGAGACTCGGCGCCACCTGGTGGTGAAAATAGCTATTTCGCTATATTTGAGAAATCGCTATATTTTGATCACGTGACGACCAAAAATTTTTTTCGTGATTTTTTATTCTATTTTGACATATATTTTTAACCCCGAAGAAATTTCGGAACAACCCACCTATTATTTCTATCAGTCGATATTAATGATGAACACCCTAACTATGTGTGTGTTCTGAAACACCGAATTTTTTCAGATTCATTATTTTTACTTTATGAAAACGCGCGTTTGCTATCGAAGGTGTCTAAATTACAGCGAAATGTAATTTTTTTATCGATCAGGAGCCCTAAAAACGGTCCTGTCGACTATTGAAGATTCATGTATTTTAAATTCATACGATTTTAAAGTCAAAATCTTAAATTTAAATTTTAAAAAAAGACGAAAAAACCGATATTTTAGAACATCGAAAAAAATATTTTTTTTCGTGAGTTCAATGAAATAAATTTAAACTGGTCGACAGGTCGGCTTACCAATTGAGAAAGTTATAAAATTTTTTCAATTCTTGTTCTAAAAGGGCTTCGATGGATTTCTTCCGAACCGTATTTTCATTCAAAAAATTATGAGTAACAGTATGAACAAGAGCGAATAAACAAAACGAGCACATATTTAAATTAAGTTAACCCGTGTGAGCACAGAAAAAAAAGTTCCGCCAAGGCACCGACACCTATATATAGGTGACTGTTCAACCGCGTATTACAGAAAGCCCAAGGTAGTTAGAGTTTCATTTTTTTTTGCATAAGGAAGTTCAAACGATATATTTTTGCATCCGACATTTGATATTCTAGAATTTTGATTTTTAGTTCTAGAAAATTTACTGATAAGAGCAAGGTACAGCATATCACGTGATACAAGCTTACAGTGGTGTTCACAAATTATTTTGGTATTGGAATCGATGCACAAGGATCTGACCTATGTCATCGTTCTTTCTGATTTGATTTATATATAATCAATCAAAAATTANGAAAAAAAATATCTGTTCCTGTATACCAATTAATCTTTGTTTTGAGTGTCAACCATGGACAAAACACTTTCCTAAAAACTGGCTATTTTCAAATTTTAATTGACGCAATAGGTCGCATTTAATTTTTTTAGAGGTAAAAGATTGGAAAAAAATCTCAAAAAATCAACCCTCCGTAAAATTTGAACAAAATTTCCAAAAAAAAAATAAGTCACTTTTTTGAAATCCTTGCAAAATTCTTTATAATGTATTCGAAGGAGACAATTCTACGATGGTTTTTTTGCATATTTTAGATGATTTTAAATATGCAGTCACCTATATATAGGTGTTGTGCTCACACGGGTTAAAGTACCCATTCTTCATATTTTCAGCTAATGATCCCAGAGAAATAAGTTTTAAAATTTTGAACAAGAAATGAGAAAAAATTTCAAAATATTTCCTATTATTTTCGACTAAAAATTACTGAACCATGTCATATGTTGAACCATGTTAAAGTAGCCATATTGAAAGGTTTTTATCGTTGATTTGAAACAAATACTGCAAAAATTATTTAAACACAAAATAAGGCATTTTTTCGATAATGTTCGGAAGTTTTTTCAGAAATTTTTCATAATTTGTCGAATTCGGAAAGTTTAATTCGAACTCAAAATTTTCTTTAAAAGCAATAATTCGAAAATTCTGTAGTTACAAAAGTTGCCTGGATTATGAACCACCATTTTGATGGTATATTGAGAAGAATATTTAAACCCAGTTAAAAGTTTTTCATCAAGAGCCCATATCCGCGGATATCCGTATCTGTCAAAATGCACCAAGTAAGTTAATAACCAATTTTTTCTTAATAACCTCGAAAATGTTCAGTTTGTATACAAATGGATTCGTAAATACAATGAAAAAATAAACAACTTCTGGGAAAAGCGGCACTTTTCGTTACTTTTGAAGCACTTAAACCCTCGCCTGCACGAGCGTGTTTCAGAACACAGAGACCAAAAATATTTTGGGGAAGTGTCATTTTGGCCGGCGGAATTTCGGAACAGACCCCCGATAGTTCCCCTCATTTAAAATTTCGATAATTTTGGTGAGTTCTAGAAATTTCTCATAAGATCGGTAATGCATTATTTGGATGCAATTCTTTGTTAAAGGCAGGTAAAACAGTACTGGAACAAGATAATGATCTAGCAAATTTTATTGTGACAACGGCCCTTATTCTGAAAAATCAAGTAAATGGAGTTTTGTATGCTCAAAATCGAAGTTGATGCTCAAAATGGGCGTTTTCAAAAGTTAATTTCTGACCACTAGATGGCCAAAAACTTTTTTTCTTTGCCCTGAATTGTTTTTTTCTGGGTCGACAACCCCCGTGAGGTCAAAAAATTTGCATCAAGTACTGAAGTTATCTCGTTAGTTTAACCGGTGCGCACCGTGCGCTCCCAAACTATCTGTGTGTTGTGAAACCCTCGTGCAGGTGGGGGTAGGACATCTTGTGCAGGTGGAGGTTAAGGTAAAAAATCGAAAAATAATACTATTTTTTTAAATAAATGATCTCGAAAAAAATCAAACATTTTTGAAATAATACAGGTTGAACTTATTTTTGTCGGTGTTTCACGCATCACTCAATTTATAGTGTTAAAATAAATAATGCGTGATACACCGACAAAAAATTAAATTCAACCTGTATGAAATAAAAATATCACTTCTCAAAAAAAAATTTCTTGCGGTTAACTCAATTTACCGGTTGATCGAACATGCCATGAGGAAAATTTGATCGACAATTTATTTTTTCGATTACCAAGCACCATTCTTTAACTTTATAAGATTCTTATGCAAGAATAGAAGTTTATGACTCAAAATTTATGAGCCCTTAAAGAATTTTTTCAGCCTATACAACCCCGTTAAAGTATAGATTTCAGATCGACTTAGCAGCTTTGTGAAAAAACGTATCATCTGAACCCTTTTTCTCCCCACATTTCTAAAAATAACCAAAATTTCAATTCAGAAATAGTTTCTAAGCGATTACAAGACTGTTGAATAGCATGCAACACCGCGAACACGATCCGTGTTTAAAAACAAACTTTCATCCTTTATATCATTTAAATTCGAAGGACATGAACATTACAATTTCAAAGCATTAAATAAATTTAAAACACCGGACTTACTTATCTACTATATAATACCAAGTTATATTGAGTTTTATTATATAAGCTTATTATTCCGTATTTTATCAATTCGAGTACCATCAGTATTTTGTTAAAGGAATAAATTTTATTTTTCAACACTTTTAATTCACTTCATAGATTAATTGAAGGTTTATTTTTATTTTGAAGTATAATAGGACAAGAGAGCTTAAGGTAATAAATACAGTATGAAGGAAGTATCAAACTAAGGTCATTATTGCCCGGCCATATCTAGAGACTCGGAAGTCAACGAAAGATTATTTCAGCTCAACTTTCATTTCTTCAACGATATCGATTAAGAGTCCATCAGCTGACAGATCGTGACTATTCCAATGATACAAACGACAAAAGATACTAGAACTCAATCAAAACCAAAGATTGCATGATAGGCCGCTTTTATTGATCTGATTTGGAAGGAATCAACGAATCAAATGCTCAGATTCCGCATTTTTGAAAAAAGTTAGTATTTGTCAGTTAAGGGAGTGGCTGTCGCTGATTTGGACCTTCAACTACGCGATTTCTCGTCAAACTGGCCAAGGTTATATTGCAAAAACTTTTTAAACTTAAAAAAAAACTCTTCGCAATTATTTAGAAAGAAACAGTAATCTGATACAAGAACACCTACGCACACACTGAACCCTTTACTGAACCTCTCCAAGAAAGACTGATAAACTATCTCGTCCTTCAATTAACATTTTTTGTTATTTTTTTTGTATCAGGCTACAAAGCAGCAACACAAACAACTTATCACGCCATTCTTTAAAAATTTTGCTTTTGACGGAACAAATAAGAAAAAGAACTTGAAAATTCAGATTTTTTTGGAAAAGCGATAATTATTTCCTTATGAAAGCCCCTGAGTTTGATTTGGCAAGAAACTGTTATGATCAAATTTAAAGAAAAGTAATTTTCCAACATTTTAATCAACTCTCAATATTTTGGTGTTAGAGATTTTCTTAAAATCCTGCATAAAAATTAATAACTGATATATTGCTCCCAAAACACGCCAAATCTAAAAATTCTAAAATATGAAGTGAGTGATTGTATAACAACTCTTTATCTTCCATAAAAAACTATAAACTTGAGTTTTATGTTCAAAATTGTGGGAGGAGATAGCTTTTCACAGAGCCTCCCAAACTTATTTTTGTTTTTTGTCTTTTTTGGCCGTCGAAAGCAAAAATTTTAAAAATGACGTTATTGATTGTTTGTATTGGTGCTTTGTGGCCTGACACGAAATAACAGAAAAAATAATGAAAATTGACGCAGAACATAGTTTATAAGTGTTTTTCGTAAAATCTTATTAAATGTTTGTGTGTGTGCGTAGGTACGATTTTATCAGATTTTGAAATTGACCGCGAAGGTTGGTTCTGTGAGTAAAACATGTTTTCGGAATATCAGCTCTACTTCCTTAACCCTCCGAGGTTTTGCATCTCCAAAAAGTACAAACAATAATGTCTACTCTGAGTTATGTCACTGTTAAAATTCTGAAACTTAAATCACCATAAATTTACTAAAATTTTATTTTGTTGTATACAGGAGGACCAATAGGTCCGGCCCAATATTTTCGAATGTTCCCCATATTTCCGAATTTAACCTACTCAACATCCACATTTTTCGCTAAAATAATTCCTGTTATTTACTTATTCGGGTGAGAAAACAACGGAATTTTCTAAAACGACTAAGCCGTTTAGGTTCTTAGATAGCTCAAACTGTGCACAAATATCTAGTGAATAAAAGAAAATTAAAATTGGTCCGAATCAGACCATTGTTTTTATTTTCTCAGCCCTTTGTTTCTTTTTTTTTAACAAAAACTATTAATTAAGCAATTGCAGTAATCTTAAAAAATAAAATAAAAACATTGGTCCTATTAAAAACAATTTTTGATGTTTATATTAATCAGATAATTGTGCTCAGTTTGAGCTATCTAAGAATTAAATTGGATGACTCGTTTTCAAATGACATTTTCTTA
>SCLH01062606.1:0-16058 GCA_004367855.1 Oikopleura vanhoeffeni
ATTTTATAATTTCTCCACGTGGAATATTATTTCGGAATTTTAATATCTGCCACCTCTACCGCCTCGATAGCCGCCCCGACCTCTCCCTCTGAAAGTGTCAGCGTTTCGTGGGGGAGATTTCTCGGTTACAGGGGTCGCTGTTGCTTCATTTGGTATGTAAGTATCTCTATCGTTTCTAGTGTCACGATAGGTACTCTCATATCGACGTTTATTTCCTCCTCGTCCGCGACCACGACCCCTGCCCCGACCTCGATTTTTTTGACCATAATCTCGAGATTCTTTAGGTTTGGGCTTATTTTTAGTTTCTTTTAATTTTTTGGCCGCCTCGTCTTTTTCGCGCTTAAATTTAAGAGCTGGTTTTCGCATTTCTTTGGCGTTTTCGGTAACGGCCATAAGAATTGCGATTGTTCGACTAAAATCCACTTGGCGTTCACGGTTAAGGCCCTCATAAACCATTTTTGCCATGCCTAGCCTGTCTATGGTGTTTCTGCTTGATTCCATATTAGAGGCTATCATAGAAAAAAGGCTATGCATGTCATGGTGTACCTCCCAGGTATCCCTATATTCTTTGATTAAGGATAAGCCTTTATCAAAGTCTAACTTTAGTAGTTTGTCCGTTGTAAAACGTCCTACTAAAGTTAGTGCTACATCCTCCTGGCTCCGTTTATTGGGCTGTACTACCCCGGCGGCGGCAGATGTAAACTTTCGTTTATATCTACCGTGTTCATCCTCATATATGAGTGACGCGCCGTGTTTGGTACGGATGTTTAAAGCCTTAGTTTCCATAGAATCAACTAGGTCAGCTAGCCTAGTTTTTTCCGTTTGGGCTTTTTCACGATCGACCTTAAATTCACTAAGATATAATTCCATAAGTTCATTAGTGGAATTATCTAGTAAATTATTTTCAGACGTGGATAGTGTTAACCCGTCTTGTCGTCGTATAACTAACCGACGATATTCTGCCCGATCATTTTCGGCACAGATTTCTCGTTCTCGAGTTCTATTAAATTTTTCATGAGCTTCACTCAGATCTTTACGAATAATTTTTATATCCGCGATATATGAACTATAACGCGAACAAGCTGAGCCCGATTGCAGCTCTTTCAGGCTGTCCTCAAAACTTTCCTGTGTGGTTGGTACTAAGTATTGATTATCAATACTATGCTTTTTTGCCCCTGTAACGGGGTTATATTGTTGAAAGCTTTCGCTTTCTAATTTATATCTTAAATTTTCAGACATATTACCGTTTCAATCTAAATAGTATGTTATTTTCCATGTGGAATTATATGTTAATTGTTTTAAAGAGTAATATTAATATCCATATGGAGCGCAAATTTTTGAATAATTTTGGTTTTACTTTAAAAGTGAAGTGATGTCTTCTGATTCAAAACCTTCTGTTGATCTTAATAATGTTTCGAGCATTATTTTTTCCTTTGCAATAGTTATGTCGAAGCCCATTCTTTTACTTGGAATTTTTAGCCCCATTATTGCCTCAATCAACTCGATTTCGATTTGGCTAAATCTCGTTAGATAATACCCCAATACATCTAATTTTTTCATTCTAAATAATTTTAAATATTTTTTATATTGTGTTATTGGATTGATATTATTTTTCAACAAATTTTATTTTGCTTTAAAAGATATGTTTTAATGAATACCAAGTGGAAAATGAAAATTTTGTTTTAGACTAATTTGACATTATTCCATTTGGATTAGATTATATGGTTTTTCCATCATGATTTTGGTCCAGTTGATTGCATTAAGTGCCCCTACATTTGTTCCAATTAAGAGGTGGTGTATATTAAACATTAGCGGTGTTATAAATTGATCTAATTTTGGCAATTCAGCCCTTAGAATATTTAAGGCATTATATAATTTGTACCACGTTTTGTATCTTGCGCTGCGCGTGATATACATTTTTATGCCTCTCAGTTTATCTAGTGCTTCGTTTTTATAGGCCATATTTAATATATTTCCTCTTAGGGATTCTAAGCCCGTTACAATTATGTAAATTGCATTTTTCATTTCTACTGCACCAAAATCATCATTTTTGAGAACAACAGTTAAAAAATCTAAGCCTATTTTTACTGTTTTAATTGTTTTTCTAAATTTTTTCTTGTCTTTAGCGCCTCTAAAATTTAGTGCTGCCATTTTGACTCTCATTCCATCTGGATTTTTGACTATCGGAAAACGGGAGTCTCGCAGAACGTAAGCTTCGCCTTTTAATTTCATGAGTTCCTCCGGGAAGAGTGATAAGTCTAGGAATTCGGAAATCGGGCGATCAAACATTTTCAGTCTAAATTTTATAAGTTTTTTAGAAATTTTTTAGATCCATATGGAGATATTTTATTTTCTGGAACCAAGTTAATAATAAGTACCCCTAAAAGGGGTTGAATACAAAATAAGAGATTTTAATTTTTTAATTGCTGGGTACTGGTATCACAATCATGATGGTAGTTTTAACAATTTATTCATTTTAACAATATATGAATTTTAATTTATTTAAATAAATTTGAATTAAGAATTATGGTTTTAGCCTATATAATTTTTAACTAGTGCAAAAATGGATTTCATTTTTTTATTTGGCGTGTACCAATTATATTTTTTGTCACGTTTCTTGCACGGTACTAAAGACGTTATTGTACATTTGTCATCAATTCTTAGTAATATTGTATTTTTTGGCTTTAGTGATATAAAAAACGGCATTTCCGACATAACGTGAAAAATAAATATAAATTTATTTTTTAGTTTAAAAATATGATGTGCGGTGACGTTTGCCATTGATTTAGGTGGGAAGCAGTATAAAATCTCTTGTCCATCTGGAATGTAAGTATAGAAATTTTTGTCTAACGCCATATCTTCATGAAACCTAGAAATATACTTTAGACATTTTGTATTTGCACTTGTTGCCATACAGTCTATTGTGGGGGTTAATATTTTTGAAATGAATTCAAAAGCTTCATCACTTAGAATTTCTTCTTTGAGATCTATTGTGCGTGAGGCTTTATCCGCTTTTTGGATATCTGTGCTAACCCAAAAAATGGCTAGCACCATATTATTTTTGATTGCAATCAAATTTATTGATCTTAAAATATCATTCAAAATTGGGTTTCTACTCCCGTTGTAGAAACTTTGTACTACGCCCTCATTATCGCAATAGAATAAAATTCGCTTGTTTTTCATTTTCCTACTATTAAATTCTAGATATCTGAGGATAGCTAGTGCCTCTTTCATGACTATACCGAGCGCCATTTCTATTTCATTGAAATAGATTGTGCGCTCGTGGCCATCATAGTCTACGTAACCGGCAGCAATATCGCTAGCGTCGGTCCAGATACGGTAAATATTACTATCTAGTAGGACAGATTCTTTTTCTATCCAGGGTCTGACTGTGCGTATATGTTTAACATTATTGCTTACCCAAAATTTCAAATCGTCCCTAAGTCTATCATCAATTTTTATGTATGGGAGGCCTTCTTTTTCAGCTATAGTTAAGTATTCAGTTACCCTCCTTATATATAATTTAAGATTTGCTACAATTATGCTGAATGAGCACATTTTTCCTCTGAGCTTTTCTAGAATTTTAAAAGGTATTTCATTTGCTAAAATGACTTCATTTAGTTCCATCTGGAATTTTTCCCACTTTTTTACGGGAATTGAAATGGTTTCATTTTCAGTATCTATTTTGAATCCTAAAAATTCTATTTGTTTACTACATCTTGGGGTTGATTTTTTTCTCGAAATAAAGCCTCCGGATGCTATTATTAGCATTGTAGTTAAAAAGGCGTTTTTTGGTGCTCTCTCCCCTTTTTCAATTTCAATTATTTCCGTTTTTGTCAAATTCTTTTCTATAACTAACCGGTCATCCAAATACAGGCTGACCGGTATTCCGTGTGCCCTCAAAAAACTTACGGCGCAGGAGTTAAGGAGCTGAAAATCTCCTGGTATCCTAGGGATACCGAAGGCCGCCCCAAAATGTTTAAAAACATACTGCCCCCATCTTACATGGGTAAGGTCAGTCGACTGTGGATCTAAAAAGGCCTGTAAAAACCCCGACGCATCGTCGAATTTTGTCATATAATCGTCTTTTTCTAGAAAAAGTAACGCATCTGTGACCGTGTCCAGATGGCAGGGTACTGAAAAATCTTCAGTTAGCTTTAGGCAACCGCCATCGAAGCACGTTCTATATTTACCGGAATTTTCATTATAGACAAGAACCATACTTGTTCTCATTAATGAATTAATTAAGTTACTTGGGCCTACTAGTTCCATTGCCCCACTTTTGATCCAATTTATAATTTGATCGGTTATTATTTGGGGGTTTTCTAATAAGTGGTTTGAATTTGGTTGGTAAAAGGGTTTTTTAACTAAAGATCCCTCTTGTTTTTTAACTACAACCGGGTAATAACCAAATCTTTCCCTGTACGTACCCGCTATTTCCATATGGAAGTTTTTACCTTTCATATTCATTTTCTCATACATTTTCATGTTTTGAATATGTGGTACTTTTTTAGTGCATATTTTATATGTTTTTGAGTTTCGAATATATGGTTTTGCGCTTTTCATATTAATATCCATTTGGTTGTCTAAAATTGATATACCCTTACGTATATGGTTATAAGATATGAATTTATTCTGTGTATTAGGTAGACTATTTATAAGGATAAGCCAAATGCTTGGAAATAAACCGAAAGTACCTGACTTAAAGTCTTCTTCATTTCTGAAGTATAGGTTTTCCCATTTTGGTTTTTCGTTATTATTAAGAATGTCTACGAATCTATCTAGCAGTTCAAACCCATAACTTTCCCATTCCTTAATTTTTTTGGGTTTATCACTTTCTTTTCCCAAAAAGGTTATGGGCCTAATTTCGGCTCTGGGTGTATTATCAAAGGTCTTATAGTGTATCTGACCTGTTTTTACTGCGTATTCCACCGACCGATCAACGTCGTGCCAGTTCCATTTTTTCATTCTAAATTTTAAGTGTTTTTATTAATCAGTTATATTTTTATAATTTTATTATTTTGCATGGTCTAAAATTATTTTTATGCTTTGGATTTTCCATATGGATATGCCTATCTATAATTTTTCAAATAGAATTTTTTCATATTTTTTCCAGTAAGCATATGAGTTTTTAATTTTTTCAAAATTTTCAGTTGTTGTTAGGTTTTTCAATTTTGCTATAGCTCCCTTTACTGTCAAAAGATTACATTTTAATTTTTTTGCGATATTGAAAAGTTTTCGTGATTTTTTTGTATCGCCATTTTTTATTTCATCTTTTGCCATCATTTCAAATGCATTTGTCATATAAACATTTACTAAAGATCGAATTGTTAGTAACGATTTTGTCATTTGTAATTTTTCCATATGGATTCTAAACTAAAAAATTTTTAATTTCAGTATTTTTTAATTTGCAAAGAAATATAATATAACGACTTATAATGTGTATTTTGTAAAAAATTTTATTCTGAAATTTAGCGGTATATGTCCATATGGTAAGTTTCAGTGTTTTTATGTTTCTTAATAATTTTCTTTAAATGTTTTGGTCTTGCTGTCTCATATTTTCATCCGACCAGCAGCCAGAACTTGAATCTTCCGAACTTAGGACAAATTGTGGCAAAGGCGCTATTGGGGGTGGCGCTGAAGAGTGTGAGGAGGAGGAATCAGAAGAATCAGTTTCTTCTGATGGGATTTCTTCCTCCATTTGCTGTCTACGCGCCACTAGATCGTTATATTCTTGTTCGGTAATCATGAACTTTCTGTCCTTGATAATTACTAGAGAACCCCCGACCTTTTTAAATTGTGGGTCACATGAAAATAATTCATGAATCCACTCATAAAAACTGGTACTGTAATCATTAATGATTACAGGGGCCGCATTGATCGTATATTCCCGCATAGATAGAATTAGGTCAAGTTTAAATTGCATTAATTTAAACAGACCAAAAGCGGGTGGACCCATTTCTCTTGCCAAAATGTTTATAATGTTGGCCAATTTGGAGAGGGTTTTAAATTTTGACCTTCGGTTTGCCCATTTTTGTAGCCCTACAAATTGGTTAGCGGCAGATAAGTCCTCGTCTATTATCATACCGTAAATTCTATCTATTTTAAGAGCATTTTGTCCATGTGGAACTAATTTTTCACCATTATCTCCACATGGAATTTTTGAAGGCCAATTATGACTGATGAAATTTGCGTAAGCAGTGATTTCCGATATTGGCACTACTGGTCCACAATGCTCTAATAATAGTGTGAACGCGTTTGTTCTATCTCTAATAGAGATTAACTTTTTCGCGTCACAATTTAAAAATAAACCCCACATTTCCATTATTTGGAGTTTTTTAAGAAAATCCCTATCACTCGTAATGTCAGGGTGTCTAAATTGATGGTTAGAGCACCACGGGTCTGGAGTAATGGGAATACGATCAATGATTTGGTGCCGTTCTCTGTAAGTTGGTTGACCCGGTCGATCCACGCACAAAAAATCAATTGGTCTCGGATATGGCCGTTGTTCTTGGCTTTGCCAATTATCCACAAATTCGCGCTGTACAACCATAGCAGCGATTATTTTTCAATCTAAATTATATTGCACGATTAGTAATTTTATATGTAAACAATTATTTTTACAGAAATAATTTTGTTTCACATTTTGGTACATAAAAAAGAATTTTTTTATTTCGGCATATTCTGTCCTAAATCCATTTGGATTTTGTTCTCTTTTTCTCCCCGAGTTCTGGAATTTTTCATTTCAGAGCTACTCTTGAGAGATGAAAAGGTTTTTTCCAGAGCCTTTACGTCTTTTTTGATGCTTGCCATCATTTTTTTGTTATTTTGTGGTTTTGCTTTATTTGGAACATTGTGATTCCGGTTCCATTTGGTGGCACTAATAATTTTTATGGTTAATTACATTTTTTTGAAAAAGGTGGTATTTTTTTAATTTACTCATAATGTGGTCCGTAGCATTCAGCTGTAGCTTTTCCCCACCGATGGAAATTCTGGGATCTTAATGAAATTTTTTATTTTCCCAGTTGTAATATAATAGATATTATACTGTATATAATATTACTTTTTATAATTCAAAAAATAATTTTTTTATAATTTTTACCTATTGGTTTTGCTCTGTAGGTTAGTCCGATTTGTCAAGTTGTTAACCCGTTTTTTCAATGCGACTTGGTTATCGTGTAAATCAGTTACAGACTTTTGTATTTCGCCCATAATTTTGTACACTTCCAAGATTTTATCAAAACTAATCTGATTCATTTCCATATGGATAAGTCTTAATAATATTAATTATTTAGAAGGGTAACTAAAATTTTTCTTAAAACAGTTTTTTATAAATATATTTTTTGACAGTTAAAAACTAGAAATAATATTTTTTGGGTAACTCAACCCACTAGAAATAGTTACTCCTATTTTTTTGATTTAACCTTTAGCGCCGATGACCATTTTAAAAAATCAGAAAGGTTCTCTGTGACCGAGGATTCTGTTTTTTGAGTAATTTTTTCCTCGTTAATTTTTGAAAAAAGGTCACTGATGCTTAGGGTCAAGTTTTTTGGAGCGCGCACAGGTGTACTTATATTGGATTGCTCACTATTTCGTGAGCTAAGCGAACCCGAGGAGCTTTGAAAGAAAAGAGTTGGTGAAATGTTTTCTCTTCTTTCCTCAATTTTTTCTTCTGATTTCGCGCTTTCTAATAAAACCCTTTAATGCTAGAATTAAAAAATCCCGAGGTCCCCTCGCTGGGATTTGGTTCGTTTTTGGTTTCAGTCTTTTTTAATTGCTTTATATTATCATTTCCATATGGAAGGGGAAAACATTTACGTGATTTATGATTGCTTAGGACATCGCCTTCCAAGCCCACGTCAATATAAACCGGGTTATTTTGTCTAGCCAGTTTAAAATTTCCCCAATTTTTAAGGGTGTTTCTCATGATTTTAACGTTTGGGATTGGATTAAAAGACCATTTTTCGGATATATTTGACGGAATGAGGCTTCTAAGCTCGTCAATTATTTTTAAATTTTCTAATTGCTCAAAATTCGATACCGAGACCGAAATACATAAGTTTTCTATTTTTTTAGTTATCTCGAAATCTGCTGCACCTATGTCATGTAGGCCGTAAAACATGATTTTGCAGTTGCTCATTATTGTTTTACTGGAAACATTGCCTGGATTCACTAAGAACCCGGTCAAATTTGACCAAGCTGTTTGTATACTACTCATAATAAGGTCATGAGAGTATCTACCAGTTTGCGATGGGATTGTTAGGGGCGCTAAGAAGTATTTTAAAAAGGCTCCTTCTGCCTCTAGCGATAGTTCTGGCTCTTGACTCCCGTATTGGCAAATCTGTGTCAAAACACTAGTAACTGTCTCCGAGCTGTACCGTAAAATTGCGGCTCTCGCCTTAGAGATTTCTTGTTCCGTTAAGTTACCCTTTTTTTGCACAATTGTATGCAGAGATTGGTCATATCCATTTGGAAATTTATCTTCAATCATCTTTTTCGAGTCGTCAGCGAATAGGATTCGAGCTTCCCGAATAAGTCTTATGACTTCATTTTTGTCGACACTTGATGTTTTGCCGCTTTCCAAGGTGTTTTTTAACTCGGATTTTAATGACTGGTGCAAGTGAACCAGTTTCATGTCCCAGATTTTTTCCGCTTCCTTTGAGGCTTTTAATTCTCGAACCTGAGCATTTAACGACATTTCTGCCAATTTTTGATCAAATTTATCAAAAATTGATTTTTCAATATCTACCTTGCTTGGTCTATTAAGCAAGGCGAGGATTTTTTCGTCCTCGTAATCAATTTTTAATTCTAAATTAATTTGCTCAGCTTGGAGATTAAGGCCTCTTGAAAGTAGAAAGTTTTTCAAGGTATCTTTGATAAGATATTCTTGACTTCCCCTAAAATCTGAGACAAAGGTGGTCCAAGTTACCGCAGATCTGTAGTTACGTTGGTTTGACTGTATCAAAGCCATTTTTCCCATGAACGTATTTTCCCAATCTGTCTTAATTTTTCAGTTTTAGGAACTTAAATTTTATCCATATGGAAATAGTTTTAATACCTTATCAGTGATTTTTTCTTCATCACTTTCAGCTACGATCAAATTGTCGTTTTCTTCCGTCTCTATCTGTGGTGAGGGTTGTGAATCCTCGTCATCTATAGATGTTGGGGAATGACAAGGTGTTGTGTTTTCACACAATGGGGATCCTAGTGTTTTTTCATAGACTTCATGGTCTGTACCAAAAACGTCCATAAAGGCTTCACGTTCTATTCTAGATTGTTTTGTGTTTTTGTCCTTTTTGGACATTTTCTGAATTTTAATGATTTATATTCTTATAGGTTAATTATGCAAAATTAGAGAAATTAAATTTTTGTTTTATTTGAAATTTTAATAGGGGAGGGGGATTTCGACTTGTTTCTTCAAATTTTTAACTTTTTATATCAATTCCTATCTAGACCTAGTCTCCGCGAGAAAAAATGGCAACGTAACCCTTTTTTGAGTTAACTATTACTTAAATTTTAATTTTTCTTAAAAAATTATCATTTAAAAATAGTCTGCTAACCTCGACATTCTTTCTTTTTGGAGCCATGGTTTCGATGTGAATTGAAATAAGTTCGTTAGAATTTATTTTTAAAAAAAAATAATAATAAAAAACTGTTCCTATCTCTGATTTTGTGACTTGTCCTTACGAGGACAAAAACGATTTGATTTAAGTTTAATAATTTTTATGTCCATATGGATATTCTAGAAATATTATTTTGGCTCTTCTGATTGGTTCTCAGTTTTTGTGTCCTTATAATGGTTCGATCTGAGTAGTCGTTTAGACGTTTTTCTATGTGTTTTTGTTATTGAACTTGAAAACAACTGTAACTGTTATAAGGACTTCTCGAATTTTCTAGCGGTTTCTATTTTAACGAGATTGTTGTTTTTGAGATCCCTATGATAATAATAGGGATTTATAAATTTTATCGATTTCCCCATACGGTCTGCTTTTAATTTCATATAAATGGTTAAATTTGTTAATTTTTCATATTTGTGCCATTTTATTTTCATCTGGAATTAATTTTACTCATTAAATTTCCATTATTATGATTGCTTTAAATTTTTGCATATTTTAATTTAGAATATTACTTTGCTACTTTTCTGGTTTTCCGACGAGAATTTTAATTCGATTTTTGCTATATACTGTATGCATTTTAAACAAATTTTTTGTAAGACTTATATTGGGTACTTTTGACTTCTAAGAGAGTCTTTTATTAGATTTTTAATACAGGTGTATCCGTTTGTTAGAGTAAAGTACAGTTTGAAGAGTGGGATATTTGTTATCCCTAGTAAGGTTTGAACAATTAATATAGCAATATTTTATTAATTTTCCATATGGATTATTTTAGTCGATTTCGATAACTTCTGTTTCGATCATCAACTGCTTGTTTATTGGGTGATCTGAATTCAGGCCTCCCCATAACATTTTGCCTTCTATTTTAATCTCGCCTTCCCATTTTTCTTTTCTGAAATATTCGATTGACGTCGCTTCCGTCCAGAATTCTGATACGATCTGAAAAGAAGTTTTAGTTTTGTTTCCTTAAAAACATTTTTCTTAAATTTATCAGTCATTTTCTTAATAGTGTCCTGCTACGAGATTTATTAATTTTTCATTTCCATATGGATTTTTATTTTCTTTCAGAATTTCTAGATTAATAAATTTTGAGGCGAATTTTTTTAAAAAACTCCTTTATAGCGAAAAAGCAAGAGTTAAGCGGTATTAATTGCTGTGATTTTTTATTTCGATATTTTTAATTACCTTGGTAACCATCTCTATTTTTTCTGCTCGCTCGTTTGTGCTTCTCATCAAGAATCGACATTGTTGTTGATTGAGAACAAATTGCCGACCATATTTTCTGAGAAGGTTAAGGTATTGCTCGCCATTTTTTACTTTTGCTAGGTCATTTTTGAAAAGTAGGTTTTGTCCCATCCATGTTGGGATAAAGGTGGAGCCCCTTCCTAACCATTTTTGAATATGGCTATACGCGATTCTGGATTCACGATCTACTTGTGAACGTATTTTCCGTATTTTCTTGTCCATCTGGAGTTGTTCCCGCGCTAGTTTTTCGGCATCTCTCTTTTTTCCGATATTTTTGGTCATCAGGTTTTGGACCAATTCACACTGGGTATTCATTTTTGATTCGAAATGATTTGCCCAGCTATGTGTCCCTATTCCACTCGTAAGGACATCTCTATTTATTTTAGATGACTCTGCAATTTGAACGGATTTATCCGATTTACCTTCCCAGTCTAATTTCGCCGCACGTATGTTTGCTATTTTTGCCGCAACTTGCTCTGGGACTTTTTTGTGAACGTTTCCATTTGGCAATTTAAAACAGACATTATCATCGAACTCTGATCTTTTTGAGTTTTTGATGCCGACTTCTTTTAATTGAGTGTTCATGCCTAGTGCCCAAAATGGGAGAGTGCCATAATATTCTGTAAATTTTGATTTTTCCATATGGAATGATAATTTTGCCGCAAATTCGACCATATTTTCGAGAGCTGGCATTTTTCTTGGTTTTTCGGCATAACTCGTGTAGTTGCCGAACATAACTGGTCTTTCCGTTGTGATCTCACACGTTTTTCTATTGTTCATTGTGCTGCCATTTTGAGCTTGAGGCACTTGAACCCGAATTTCTCGATCACGTGACTGTAAGTTCTCGTTTTTTAGCAGTGCGTCTGCCGCATAAAATCGGCGTCTGTGATTGGTTATTGCACCCTTATTTGACGCTTTGAAGCCATTGGAAAAAATCCATTCCCCTCGTGCAAAAAGTCTGCGATTGCCCATTTCTACGAATGAACATTTCATATTTCCGATAACGGCTAGTCTATCCCAAATTGTGGAGATTCCTCCCAATCTATTTTTATGAATGAGGCTTTCCCAGATATGTTTGCTCCCAGCGACCTCTTTTCTAATAATCGTAATCTGTACAAATTCCGATTCATTTCCATTTGGACCACCTGTTTTTCTTATCGGTGAGAAAATTGTAATTGGAGCCACAAATCGGTGTCCAATTTCGCTTTTATCTTCCTCTGGTATTTGATTCAGGGTTTCATAGGTTAAGGACTCTGTCATGAGCTTTTCCAATGACCAATTATCCATGAAATTTGGAACTTTTTTCCGTAATAGATCGAAACTGCGCAAAAATTGGCCCAGTTGTATTTTTCCTGAGAAATAAATTATCAAATTTGTTTCGCATTTTTCTAGTTCCTCGGCAAGTTTTGCCAAAATGCGTAACTCTTTTGCAAGGACTTTTCCTTGGATAAGGCTGTCTTTGTCTTTCGTTGGGTCCCCATTTATTGCTTTTTGTAAATTTAACTCGGTGTCATAACGAGAAATACGCAATGATAAAAATGCTACTGTATCCTCCAAAAATTTCTTTCTGTGTCCTTCTGGGATATTATTTGACTCGAAAAATTTTTGGCCATTTGACGTAGATTTCCAATAATTGAAGTCTATTTCTTCGGGTGTTCCATATGGACAAATTTCTTTAATGCTCATAATTTTTGAAATACATTGGTTATGTACGAAACCGTCATTATGGCTAAAGGAATCGGAATTTCCATTTTCCGATCTTTCTTGTGGACTTAGTGTGAAATGATCCATTTGGATAATGATTGAAAATTTCCCCTTTTTAATATTCTCAATTTCCCCGACAAAATTTTGCACGTGGTTTGTGGCTGCCGTGGTGATTGGGTGATAACGGCCATTTCCCACAGGATTTTGCTGGCGTAGCAGAGGGGAGTTTCTGTTGATATTACTGTGTCCATCTGGAGTATTTAAACGTTTTAAATTTCTTGGCCAATTTTGTAGCTCATTTTCAGTTGTTGCGTAACCTTGAGCCATATTTTTTTCCATTACGCCCTTTAAGAATTTGTCTATTTCAGTCCATTCTAAAAGGTCGTTTTCGTGCGTAATATTTGAGCTAAGTGATAATTTAACCCTCATCATCATATTTATCATCTCGCAATATAAATTATTCGTGCATTCATTGAAACGAGAATTAAATTCGTTGATTTTTATTTCTGTGATTTTTGATGGTTTTAAGTGCTTCCAGTGCATTTCCAAATACACATGGGCTCGTCGAGTCAGGTCGAATTGTTCTCTCCAAACTGTATAGAAATTTTCATTTGCCTCGCCTTCGTTTGAAATTTCTTCGGATTTAATTATTGGTGTCAAATTACATCGTTCTTTTGGCTTAACGTAAATAATTTTTCCCTGACCAAAAATAATTGGGAATTCCCCTTTTTGGTATTTTTCTGCGTCTATCGCGGCATCAATAGCCTCATGCATTTGACAAAAATTTCGGTCGCTATGAATCAAGGTTTTGCATTGCGTGATTTTAACTCCGTCATTTCTTTCTGTAAATCCACAGACTCTGTCATATCCATATGGGTTTTGTATTTGCATATCATATTTGAAACCTCTTGGTTGTGCCAAGTCATACAGTATGACTAAGTTTTTCGCATCCATGTCAACTGTTCGATCCATTATTTCTCGCATTTTCAAAATTTCAGATTCGCGCCACATTGACGTATTAAGTGCCTCTAGCGCCTTTGTTTAAATTTCATCTTCAATTTCCATATGGACAATTTTTAGAATTTCTGAATTAATTCTGACACCGTCAATTTTAATAAAATTTTGGTGCCTTTTATACGATAGGTTTCCCATTATTTCATTGCGACATTTTTCCAAGACCATTTTCATGCGTTTTGCATTTGTTGGAACCAGAATGTTATGAAGCCCTATAACATTTTGATCGAGTTCTCCCAAATCCACTGGTATTGATACAAATCCATCAAAAAGCGCCTCAAGCTTTTTGATTTCTTTGCACTGTTCTAATATTTTCTCCTTTGGTAATTCTGCTCTGAAACACATCGTTCTAGTCAAATTTAATTCCGCCCATTTCTCGTTAGCGGCAATTAAGTTATATTTGAAATTCTGTGAGGTATTATTTGATTCCAGAATTTTGACATTTGTAGCGAAAAGATTCGTATTCATGAGTTTTTCTGCGCTAACTCTTGAATTCAAAAGGAAAGTGTTTTTTGTTGAGCTCCCGATTGGATCATCTAGAAACGATTCTAAGTAAAATACGACCATATGTCTCATTTCTCTCCATATTATGCGAGAGTCCGGAGTTTCATTTTTTATTATGAGGGGATGTAGGATAATAAAATTAACCAAATCTTCTTTATCCCAATCGACCCATTTTGCTAATTTTTCAAAATCGTTTTTGAGACTGTTCGTCATTTTAAATTGTTTCTCCATTAAAGTTGTTAGTAGCCCTTTAATTTGTGATGGTTCCAAATCTTTGAAAAAATCCATATGGAGGTAGTCTCTGCCTTCTTCGTCCTTAATTTCTGCAATTATTTCTAGGGCCATAAGGACTGCCACTTTAACCGTCTTATCCAGAAAAATATGCGTTTGAGCATGTTTAACTTTGAGAGTCTGAAGTGACCACTTGATGGCTGGATCCTTCAGAACTGCTATCGCCGCAGCTAGGATAACTGTGTCCCAGTTCATCTAAATATAAGTTTTAGTATTTAGTTATTTTTATACTGTTATTTTTTTTAATAATAATTAGCTTTTAAAATACGTTTTTTAATTTTTTCCAAGCTTATTTGATATTTTTTCCGCGAAATATTTTATTTTAAGTTTTTCTTAATTTACTGAATATTTATTAATAATGTTTATTTTAATTTTATATTTTAAGAGTTTAGATTTAAAATTATTATTAATTTTTAATTCAAAAAATGTCACGATTTTTAACTTACCATTCTTATAAGCTTTTTGAGTTTTCCTTCTACTGACATATCATCATTTTGTAGCTCATTAAGGTTTGTGGCACAATTTGTTAACTGTTCTAGAAGTGCTAGAGTTGCAGTGCCCGGGATTGTCGCTCCTAGGTCAAAATCGCAATGAAAAACTTTCCCATTTTCATTTTTAAGGACCATAGTTTCCTGTCTTATCTGACGGACATTTTGGCAATTGACGTAATTGGCGTTTTCGTCCAGAGTCATATTCTTTCTTACTTGTGATTCTGACCAGATAACAATTTCCATATGGATTGTCTTTTCAAGTGATAGCTTTTCTCGGATTAAGATTATGTTATAAATGCTTATCGAAGGAACTTTTTTAAGAGTGAGAGTTTTATTCGTATTGTAAAAATAAAATTTTTATATATTTTAGTTTTAAAGGTTTGGAAGACTACATCACACTATTTTTTTAAAATATTTTTTGATGTGTTGATTATTTTATTGGGAGTGATAAATGTCAAATCATAGTAACAAATTTTTATTTGACAAGCTTTGATACAATAATTTTAGATTTTAATCTAAATCCATTCCTGAGTGTCGTTAAAGAATGGTAGTTCTTTATAGTTCTCGTTGCATGATTGATAGTTTTCTATCATTCTGTCATATTTAATGGAGCTGGGTGCTCTATAATTGCAAGATTTTATCATTCTCCATCGTTTAGTAGCTTCAGCGATTTTGATTTTCCCATTTTGGTATGAGTCGTCGAGGTCAAAAGCGATGTGAACTGGTCCAATGGCGCCAAATTTCATTTCATTTTGTACCACGCTGCATATGAACATTTCAAAGTTAGAAGATATATCCATTTGGTTGAGTAATGTTCTGATTACTGTTTTTGATTGTTTTCTGGTTATATCTTTTGACCAGATTATTGACCAATTGTAAAGGATTTTACCAAAATTGTCCTTAATTGTCATTTTTGATGAGACTCCGTAATCAACGAAAGTTTGAACTAGCTGACATGCGTTTTGACCTTCAGCATCTTTGAATAATTGGCCTAAGCCCATTGGGGTTTTTGATTTAACCAAAGCAAAGGCAACAATTTTGTTCGTTTTCTTTGCTCCTAAAAATTTTGTTTTAATAATGATCATTTTTTGTTTTCCTTTAAGGTTTTGTCCTTATGGAGGTTTTTAGTTATGATAGATAACTTATACTAATAATTTCCATATTGTCCATATGGATTTTAATAATTTTTAATTAG
>SCLH01062607.1:0-19088 GCA_004367855.1 Oikopleura vanhoeffeni
GTTTCCGGCGGATCCTATAATTATTTATATTGATTTTTAGACTGAATCAACAGCTTTTTATTCAATGGTATTATTTGTCTCAGAATTGAGATATTTTTTCTTTTATTTAACTCGCAAAATCAATTATAAAACCACATTTTTGCGACTACCACCCCCTTAACTCTTAACTCTTAAGGGGGTAGTCGTCGCATTTTAAGGGGCTTTCAATGACCAATTATCGAAAAAGTACAAATCGTTGGACCAAATATCACCTCTCTTTGATATATTTGAACAAAAATCTTGCATCCTAAAAAATAATCGAAAGTGACGGATAGCTCGTCCAATCAGAAACGTGCTTACAAAACTGACGGAATTATTTTTTCAAAATGTATCTCCTACCTGGTTTTCAAGGTTCAACAATAATTTATGACTTAAATTAACTGGAAAGAACGTGGGCAGGTCATTTTTAGAAAAATTCTTGTATTTGGCTTCAGAATCTTCGAAAAACAATATTTTGACCCTATGCAGCTGAATAGCAGCTGAATAGTCCGTGCAGATCAATATTGAGGGTTTTGTCCTAATTTCTTTCTCAGTTTTCTATAAATCGTGTTTTGATTTTTCAAAAAGTGATAAATTTCAACTTATTTCATACAAAATATTTTTGAAGCCATCAAAAAATGCCTTTCTGACTATGTATAAAAATAAAACGAGTACCAAAATGCTTGTAATTGTCTATATTTTCAAAAAAAAGCTATTCGAATAAAATCGTGAAATTTTGTTTCTAGACCCTCATTTTGCGACAACCACCCCCTTAAAGTACAGTAATTGTTGAAAATGGGCAACGCACGAGCTTATAATCGAATGTCAAAATTAGGTACCGAGATTATTGGCACATCTTAACGTGAATTTTTTCCTATTTATTTTTATACCTGGGATTTGTGTTGGTTTTGAGATTTTTATCTAAAGGGGGTACCCCCCATGAATTGAGGCTTGAACAAAAAATGTTCACAATTTCATTTTCATGATTTTTTTATTTCCATTCTTAGTCAGGAAAGTACGTTTTCATCATTTTGAAAATAAATCGTCTCGGTTTTCGGCATTTTAATCAAAGTATATGGATTTCCAGAAATTTAAAGTACCGTTTTCAGAAACAAAAAAACACAACAATTAATGTTTCGATAGTAACAGCTCTCCGCAAACTCATCAACTACTTGATTATTTAGGTTAGAAATGTGTGACTAAAAAATCCAGAGAGGAGTAGACTGTTGTGTGAGACTCTTAAAATGAGGTCGAAAGAACGTTTTTTGCCAATTCCGGAGCGAATTTATTACAATTTTTTTAAACCGATAGTAGCAGAGCTGCGTACGCATTGTTTGGTTGATAAAGTCAGAAAGAAATTTTCCTACTTAAAAACTCACGGAGGAGTAGGCTTTTTAAGACAAAATATTACTCTATTTTGAAGCTCGTTCCTGATTGGTCGAACAATCAGTGACCTTCAATTATATTTTAGGATGTGAGATTTTTATTAAAATTTAACATTATATTAAACTATTGGATCCTACAATGTGTAGTATTTCAGATATTTGGCCTCAAAAATCACAAATCGTCTTTTGTCATGACAGGTACTAATCTTGAATCCTAAAAAATCAAATCTGACGGACGGCTCGTTCAATTAGAAACAAGCTTACAAAAGTGACGGAATTATTTTTGAAATTTTATCTCCTCCTTGAGTTTTAAAGGTATAACAAAAATTTATTACACTGACTGTACCCGTATCCGAACGATTTTTGTACGCCCTTATCTGTACGGTAAAAATTAGTGAAGAATTTTCTTGAATTTTTTAATTCTAACAAAACTTCAAGTAAATATTTCAATTTTTTATCCCATTTTCAAGTCGAAAATCATTTTATCAGAAGTAAAAACTAGGTGAAAAATGGCCTTTCAAGCAACTCGCCATGAAATTTGAACCTATAAGCGAAAAAATATATTTTTTATCTGAATCACTGGTTTTTATAATGAATTTGAAAGATAAGTGTCTGCTACCATTTTTGCCTCCAAGGGTTAAAGGTAATGTCGGCCTTTTCAATTTCTTTGACATTTTCATCTGATTCTTTTTAAACGAAAATTAAAGAAATCAAAATTCCTGTATCTAGAATTTCGTTATTCGAACATTAAAGTCAATATATTCACGAAAATAGTAAAAAAAATCATTTTTTGCTCTATTTTTCACACGACTCCAAAAAAGTACCCTTATCCGAACAATTTTTGGCCGAACTGAGGTTTTCGAATAACGGTACAGTCAGTGTACTTAAACTAACCGGACAGATCGTAGGCAACTCACCGAGGAAAGTTTTGAAAAAAAACTTGGATTTGGCTTCAAAATCATCAAAAAACAGTATTTTGACTCTATTTTAGGGGTCTNTCTCTGGATTTCAAAGTGACACATTCGAAACTCACATGAGTATGTTACATAAGTTGAAATGTTCTTAATTTTTGGAAAATTAAAACCCGATTCATTGGAAAATGAGACATAAAATAAAAAAACTATCCTAGGTGATCTGCACAAACTCTTCAGCTACATACTGTCTGTAGCTGAAGAGTTTGTGCAGATCACCTAGGATAGTTTTTTCATTTTATGTCTCATTTTCTCATGAATCGGGTTTTAATTTTCTAAAAATTAAGAACATTTCAACTTATTTCATACAAAATATTTTTAAATCATCAAAAAGTGATTTCTGGACCATGTATCAAAATAAAACGACTACCCAAATCCTTGTCATTGTCTATTATTTCATAAAAATCAAATGTAATAATATTCGGGGAATGTTTTCCTTGGGCCGCGTTAACCGACGACCAACCCATTAAAAATCAAAGACGATTTGAAATAAAGAATTTCAAAAATCAAAAATGGGTATCAAGTTTTTAAGCCATCTTGTAGAGAATTTGTTTTTGGTCATTTCAAGTCGTAGAATTTTTTCGTTTTTAAAATTTTTTCAAAAAAATATTGATTTGAATGTCAAATTTCCATGCCTTCAGTTTTGCAGCTCTAAAAGGCGTCTTAAGAGCTATCATTGTTTTTTTCTGCAAACAGGAGTTAAGTATTTTTTGGTTAAGGGTTTTTCGATTACGAGCAAACCGACCACCCGGTCACCCACAATGACCCGGTCACCCGTCAAAGTTCAAGGCCAATTTCAAGTTCATCGTAAAGATTGAAAGTACCCTCAAAAGAATCGGAAGGGTCGACTTTCCAATGAAAATATTACAATGTAGCAACTATGAGTAAATTATGTACTGAAAGGTCGCTAGAGAGCAAAAACTGGTCAAACTTCAAGTTCATCGTATAGATTACTTTTGACCATTTTTGCCTTCTAGCGACCTTTCGGTACATAATTGACCTATAGTTGCTAATATTTTTATGAGAAAGTTGACTCTTCCGATTCTTTCGAGAGTACTTTCAAGTCTCTAAGATGAAATTGACCTTTAACTTTGACCGGTCATTGTGGTTGACCGGGTGGTCGGTTTGCTCTAAATCGAATAACCCCAAACCGAAAAATACTTAACTCCTGTTTGCAGAAAAAAAACAATGATAGCTTTTAATTAAAAGCTTTTCAGAGCTACAAAACTGAAGGCATGAAAATTTAACCTTCAAATCAATATTTTTGAGAAAATTTCAAAAACAAAAAATTTTACGTGTTAAAATGACCAGAAAAAAATTTTCTACAAGATGGCTTAAAAACATTGATACTTTTTTTAGTTTTAAAATTTCTTATTTCGAATCGTCAAATAAGCTCAAAAGTGTTATCCATTGCCTTCGCTTTTGTCCATTAAAAACATTAATTGCATATTATTTCATTAAACCTTATAACCATCTGCAAATGCTTAGACATTCTTATGATAGATCATTTTTCGACAATCTTTTTATCAATATTTCTGAAAAAAAAGTTATCATCTATATTTTTTCGTCAAAATAATGCAAAAATAAAATTAGTTTATCAATTAAAAAAACTGAAAATTTAGTGGGACATTTAGCAAAATCGGAATGCTAAGACAGCATAGCAGCCGCAAGACAAGCGGACGCACAGTGCGCCGCGCACTTTAATTAATGGCTGTGCAAAATAAGTAATTATAAAAGAAGCGTATGACCTCATTATTTTGTGACATAGCTATTATGAATATTTTGTTTCTGAAAAAGACTGAAAAAAATTTTATGATGAAAACAAGATGGCCAAACACCGTTTTTCAAAAAATTATTGAGAGTAAGCACCGTCGAGATTTATCTCAAAGACGATTTGAAATAAGGAATTTCAAAACTCGAAAATGGGTATCGATGTTTTTAGGCTATCTTGTAAAGAATTTTTTTCTGATCATTTTAAAACCCAGGATTTTTTTGTTCTTCAAAACTTTTTCAAAAAAAATCGATTTTTCGGTCAATTTTTCGAGATTTTACAGGTAGTCCCCAAACCGGTTCTGGCTAAGCCGTATGAAGAGCTAGAAAGCTGATTTTTTGGCCGGTGAAAATTAAGCGTTTTTCGGTTACCCTTTTTTTTGCTTTAGAGTCGGCGACCAATATTTGACCCGTAAAAGTCCAAGGTCAATTTCAAGTTCATCGTATAGACTTGAAAGTACCGGAAGAACCGGAAGGGTCGACTTTCTGATGAGCCTATTGTAAACTATGGGTCAATTATATACTGTTAGGTTGCTAGAGTGCAAAAACTGGTCAACACTCAAGGTCAATCGTAAGTCCAGTTTTGGCTCTCTAGCGACCTTACGGTATATAATTGACCCATAGTTTATAATACGCTCATCAAAAGTCGACCCTTGAAATTGACCTTGAACTTTGACGGGTCATTTAAGGTCAAATATTGGTCGCCAACCCTAAAGCAAAAAACGAGTAACCGAAAAATTTTCACTGGCCAAAAAATCAGCTTTTTAGCTCTTCATACGGCTTCGCCAGAACCGGTTCGGGTTGACCCCGACGGGGTCTACCTGTAAAATCTCAAAAATTGACCGAAAAATCGATTTTTTTGAAAAATTTTAAAGAACAAAAAAAAATCCTGGGTCTTAAAATGATAAAAAAAAATTCTCTACAAGATAGCTTAAAAACATCGATACGGATTTCTAACTTTTGAAATTCCTTATTTCAAATCGTCAAAAAGTAAATGTTATTTAAATGAGATAATTTATCTCAGATAAAAAATCTTGGGCAGAATTCATCGACAATCAAATATACGAATAGTCGGATTTGCCACTCAAAAATTCATCCCAATTTACCTGAATAATGGGGATGTATTTTTTAGTGTCATATATTATTTCCAATTTCTAACGCTTCTGTTTGAACTCAATTTGACAGTTAATTTTCCTGAATACGTGATTCTTTTCTCTCGTAAAAATTTCAAATCTGCCTTTCAGTGATTTTGATGTTCAATCAACAAAAGGATTTTGGATTGATGGACGAGTAACTTTGTCCCTAAGGGCAAGTTGCGCAGTTGTGAGTAACATTGGCCGCGTAAATCTTCACGCGTTGAGTACCAGCCTCTAGCCAATCATATCGCACTTTGCCGATCCCTCCTAATGCGAGCGACTTTTATTTAAAAAACGGATCAAAATTAAAGAAAAAATTATTTGATTAAAAATTACCTCCGAAATTTGGTAAAAATGGATAAAGTTTTTTGAAGAGAATGATGATTAGTTTGGAGAATGCCGTGGAGATATATTGATCCGTTTTATGAAAAGCTTTCGAGACACACTACGATTTATGGAAAATATTGGCTCATTTTTGTGACAGTTTTTCGCCTGACAGTTATTCCGTTTGCTGATAACTGCTGGAGTGATGAGCAAAAGGAATTCAAGGCAAGCAATTTAAAATAATAATGAGTAGAACTAATCGATGAAAAATGTGTTAGTTTAGTTTTTTTTAAATATGATTATGATATTTATTTATTAGTGCAACGTTTCGCTTTCGCATCATCAGGCTAATTGTTTAACAATACAAAAGTTTCGATCTCCGTAAAAAACTACTAATCGTCCAAAATTAGAAAATTAATTAAGTTAGAACACCATGATTGTTTTTACTGACACAAATCTATCTATTTCTTATAAATATTTTTAGAATAAGTTATATTCTTAAACCGACTGTTGTTATAATATAGGATGTGCCGGGCTGAAAAGCGGCCCAGAGTGGCTAGAGGGTCTAGAAGTGTTAGGATTGGCTCCTCAACGCACATCTAGAGAGCAAGGCTGTAAAGGGAATAATTAAGAAAAAATGACTCTTGCTAGTGGCTTAACCTTGGATCCAAATCGAATAAATCGTGGACTCAAAAACGATTTTTTCGGTCCGACTTTGAGCGCTAAGTATGTGATAATACACATTCGGATTTCCTATTAGACCCACTTAAAGGCGAAAGCCCAAAATGTTGTAATAATTTAAGAGATCAGAAAATTATTTAAAAGTAGAACATGAGCGGCAAAAAGCCTTTTGTTATGGTTAATGAAATCAGAAAATTTTCAGAAATATTTTAACCGACTACTAATGCATTACCTTAGATCTAGTCCTGCTTCCAATTTAAAATATGTCTGCCGTTCTCTTACGGTGCAACTTTTCACACTTGATTACGCGGAAATGTTTGAAAAAAATAATTAGTTTTGAGTATGAATAAAAATTTGCGAATGATGATTAATACTGTGAAATGATCGAATCAAAACTGGTAACCAAAACAACGCTGTGCGGATGATACTCGGGGATAATCTAATAGTCAACGGTCTGCCCTATGAACGAGCTGATCATTTCAGATTATAATTACAATAGGTGGCGTTAAATTAAAATGTATTTGTATTGATTTTTGATATTTAAGAAAGATAGAAAACAAAAATAAGAATTATGAAAAATGGTACTTTTACGAGAAGCTGATCTTGAAGATTTGTTGTTTATCAAGACGAATGAAACGAGTTAAATTCTGCCGGACTAAAAGAAAGCCACGGATAATTATCAAGAATGTCTACATTTGGCATACCTGATGAACTGAAGAATAATATTCTGTCAAAGAAATATTGCTGGTAATTTCCTGTTCAGGCCGTTAGTTGATAATCGCTCGGTATTTGGACTTGTGTCCATTCTTAGACGCCCATGGAGTTAAAATTTTAAACCCATAAGCCAATTTCTCTCTAAATTAATACAAGACACGATAAGGTATTAAATTCCTAATTTTAACTTGTTTCGCATAAATTTGAAACTGACCGTGAAATATGTATATTTCGTTGTGCAAACCCTACGTAAGTATTCCTTATTAATTATCCAATCATAAAGTATTGTACTATATAAGAATGAATGAGATATTATTCTATCAAAAGTTGTTGTTAAAGTATAATTTCTATTATTTTCAGTTTTCAGATATCTCAAGAATAAAGATTCGGTATAACAGTAGAGTGATTAATGTTTCCAGTAAGATTCCGAAACCACTCTCAAACTGAAACTCAAAACTTGAATTCAACAGGATTAAAGATTAAGCGATGTAACCTTTTTTTGCGAATTGAGAAACATAAAGTAAGTTTAAAAATTTGACCATCGCAAAAATTTTAAGTTCTTTTCAAATCCGTTTGGGGGGGAAAATCTATGTTCGGGTTGGCTCCTTATTTTTACAGCTTTTTCTCCGCATTTTGAGAGAAGTTTAAAATTTATAAGCCGATAATGGTGTCGGAGCTTCCAAAGGGTAAGCGACTGTGACGAGTTAATGCGATCCCGAATGTGATTAAGATCTACAAAAATGATAAATAAAAAAATTGTTGATTCAATTCAACTCATGTACAAATTGTAGAAACTAAGAAGGGCTAGTTATTACAAATTTGTATACTCATAACACTTACATTTTTGGTCGCTTTGATCATTTGACAGTATGTGTCAAATCGATTTTGTCATTCCCCACCGCTATAGCTAATACACTGTATGAACAGAATATAGTTTTTTCTTTTACACGGAAGCCAACATTGCTACTTAAGACAACGGGTTCTTGGTGGCATTCTAACACAATTGGAATAACTGTGTAAAGGTAAATCGTCCATTTGATAATAAAATAAATAAATCGCATCCAAGATGGTCCTGGATAATAGACTTGTTTTAAGATTTATGTCAATTGTGATCCCAATTTTTTTAAAAATCCTCTGTAGATCATTCAGTACAACTAGCGTACCATAAGTTTAATATGAATACAAAAGTAAATTTTATCATGCGCCTAATTGTCAGATGCTTAAATTTATGTTTATCGAGAAGTCAAGGGCAATATAGATTTGTTTAATCCCGACGTGTGCATTGTGTTCGAACGATGAAAAATTAATGAGGTGTTTATTTTGGTCGCGATAGTCTTTCCCAACGCACTCATCTAAAACGTTAACTATTCGATTACGGTGTTCGAATCCCACTAATTTGCTTAGTGATGTGTGAGTGATGATTAGCAAGGGGTTATGATAATAGGAACGCTAAATTTATCCGGTGTGTAATCATTAAGCAACACTAGACAATCGTTAGACATAAATCAATGGGATTGCGAACTAGCGCTTAGAGATAGTAAACGTTTTGAATGGAGTTCCGTTGGAAAAGATATAAGCGAAGATTATACTTCAGCCTGATTGTTTACTACGTGATAACTGTGACGAGGTGACCGAATCGAAATCCGTTCTCACAAGTGACAATGATCGTGTGATTTAATGGCTGTGATACTTGCGACGTTAGATTTTGACGCGGAGTGAGAAAAGCAGGCACAAGGATTATCTAGATAATGAATTAAAGTGAATAATAAAGAAAAAAACTTTGTCGTAGGAACCACTTGCAACGCTATGAGTGAATTTATCGATCTAAAACCATTTAGCATGTCTCTAGCTATTTGTCCAGTGAGTTGTTTGTTCACTGTTAGATTTGATGAATAACGGTAGACGTAAAACCGCGGCGAATCCTCCCGAGGCAAAACGGGTAAAAGGGCGACGCAAGGATTTCTTATAGCTCGGCAATTATCGGTCCTAGCGGTTCTAAAATCGATGAGTTTTCAATCCCGGTCCGATCATATTGTTTTTCAATCGATGACCGAGTGTTATATTTTTTTCAACCCGATCCGCAGGTCGGATATCCGGATCCAGACTGGGATCCGAATAACCGGGTCTTTATAATCTATAGGGCTTCTGTAATTTTATACAATCCTCGCATTATCTACTGTTCTTCAATAAGATAGTGACAGCTATTTCTAACGATTGAATTGGTATAAATTGAAAACTCGATATCAACGTGACTCGTTTTGTAGAAGTCTGACTGTTATTATTATATAATATGTACAGCATTAATTATGTCGAAATTCCGAAAAAAACGAAAATATAGAAGAAGATTACTACAACTGAGATAGAGAAAATTTACATCTATAAAAGAGGGATAATTTATTGTCGAAGAATTGTCAACAAAAAGGATGGAAACATTGGAAAGATTTTGAGTTTGGGTCGATGACATTGAGCTACAGTATGCTGTTTGTTTTAGCAAAGAAAGTGAAAAATGCACTTTCAGCAAAACAATAATAAAAGTAAGTAGTGGCGATCAGTACATTTAGAAAAGATCAATGAAACAGAGAGTTGAATAAGAATTTCGAAAAGTCAAGAAAATGAGTATCTGATTTTTTCCACAATTTTGTAGAAGAATTTTTTTCTGGTTAATGTAAACGTTTTTTTATTTTGGAAATGTTTCTCAAAAAAGGATGTCAGCGCGAAATTACATGCCTTTCGTTGAAATGGAAATAAAAGATCATGTGAAGAGTACAGGCTATGCTAACGAAAGGAATTTGAATCGATAAAGTTTAGCAAAAAATGTCCACATAGATTCGCGTTGTCTCATCATATGCTATTTGCGGGCATCACGAGTCGAATTAGTTTGTGACGTTAACCTCAAACAAAATAAATAAAGTTAATAAAGTATTATTCCGCGTCAATTACAATACAACCTAACGTGAACGTTAGAGTGCCCAGAAATGCTTTCTATGAGTAGAAATGGTTTCAAAATTAATTTTAATATTCAATAATATTTTGACAGGAATAAATTTTAAAACTCGGGGATGCCACAAATCGATCCCCGCCCGGTCGACTAAGTGAAATTTCAATACCGATCGCGCGGATCGTTTAGAACGCTGGTGTGGGTGGTGCCAAGCGCAAGATCATTGAAAGACGCATTGCAGAGGCGGAATTCTTAAGTGAAAATATATCCTGGATTCGATAAAATGATGCTTTTATTTATCGCAAATTATAAGATTTTTTCTAAATACAATCTAGCGAAAAACTGACATGTAAAAAACACTAAATTTTTGGACCTTGTTCCTAATTTGAAGTTTATTTTGATATTTAAAGTAGAAAAAAGTAAGTTTGCAAATTTTGCGATTTATAGAACAGATGTTGGATAACAATTAATGAGCAAAAATCGAAAAGTGAGAAAGGTTTTATATATTTAATAAAATTTCACAAATGCTAAAAAAAAAAAAATAATTAGATTCGATTTAAAGTTCAGATGTATTGTTGTGACAAAGTGGTATTTTTACATGTGAAAATATTCACCGGACATCTGATTCTTCAATAAACAGATGCTAACCGGCTGGAAAGTGCTAATGTAGCAGATTTACTATTCGGATATTCGAGAACGAAAGAAATATAGAAATTTACAAGTAAATTTTGCATCCTGTATGCTAATTTCAGATACTGAAGCTTGATTATAATTTCAAAAAATTATTAATTTTAAATAAGCTTAATAAAATTATAATTTAAAATAACAGTAAAAAGAATTAAGTTAATTTTTAAGGTATTAGTAAAAATTAAATAAGCATAAAAAATGCATTCAGGATATAAGTATTTTTTGAAGAATAATCTTGATTTATCTCTCATTTAAATAAATATTTTTCGAAAATATTATAAAATCAGCTTTAGTGTACAAGATTATTGTACATAATGGCGTAGAAAATAAGTCTAATTCTTCGTTTATTGAATTTGAATTATTAATGATTATTGCTTATTAATATAGATTTTATTAATTTTTAATTAAGCTAAGTGATTCTAAACTGATCAATCAGATTCAAAAATTTAGCTTTAAATTTCTATATGTTTATTTATCGTTTTCGAAATAATCGTAATAGTAATCGTCAATTAATCTCCAGTTTCAGGCGATATCTTGTTTTGAAAAACCAGATGTCGGTAAAGATTTCAGGCTGTTATCGACTCAAATGATGGATTTTCTAGAAAAAATACGAAATTGTTGTCGTATAAAGCGGTGATATTTCTGGAATACTGAGAGCGAAAAAGAATATTTTTTTGGATGTCGAAGCTCTGCACGAATTTAGTGAATACGCTTTTAGCACCTAGGTGTTTGCATTTGAAGAAAGTCGATTTTGACCATGAAAAACCCGCGATTTTTTCGAAAATTTTCATAAATGACCTGATCCGAGTGAAAATTTTTTGTTTTAATGATCTCTACATAAAAGTACTTATCCGATTTTCTAATATCATAGGTGTTATAAATGGACAAAGATTGATAACACCCTAAACGAACTGTTATATCGAATTTACAATTTTTTTCATTTATAGAATTGAAAATTTTTGATTCATTTAACTATATAGAACTATTCTCATCTTCTGATTTTGCCCGCACTTTTTTGACAACAAAAAAGTACTTTAAGCGTAAAAATCCTTTTAGATCTTTATTTGGCAATTGAGGCCTTTTTTTGCCAAATAAAATGAGTCAAACTTTGCGAAAATCTCACTTCAAAAATATTTTTATTTATTCGCAACATTCTGTAGATGATTTGAAAAAAAGTCCGAAACTAATAAAAATGAGATTTCTATGTAAAATATATAATGATACTGCTCGCAACCCCCTTACGAAGTGTAATCCCTGGAAATCCTTTTTTACTCCTCAGGCGGAATCGAGTCGGATCAATTTAGCTCCGCGATTCGTATCTTCAAACAAATATACTCTATTCTTTCTAGAATAGTGTTTCAAAGACCACGATGGCGAGGTAGGTAGACACATGTGCAATGGTAGGGTCCATGCCTGCTTTTATGGTGCTTGCCAAAAAAAAGGTTGGTCATATATTTTCCCTAGGAAGTGCGCGCAAACGTGATTTCTTGTCATATGTCATTGATTCCAAATAGGAAGAATCATGGCTGAATGATCTGTTGGAGCAATAAGCTGTTCATAATCAATGAAATCCATTTTTAAGTGAAATTTTCGAAAGCGAACTAGGCTGAGGCTCGATTTGCCAGAAAAACACAGAAGTTCATTAGATATTCATGGTAGCTGTGATTCTTTTCGATTAGAGATAAATTATGAAATATAATCTTACCAGATAGTTATAATTATCCAATAAATCTTTCTGAACATTGAACCACGAACAGCTCCAAGAAAATCAGGAATGAAATTGCTTGTTTAATTTTTATGGGCTTCATCAAGTTGCAAAGAGTGGCGGATATGATATAGCCTTGACAAAAATATTTATTTGAATGTCGGTAATTTTATGAGCTTTCAGCAAGAGTTATTTTTTAATAAGGGTTTGCGAAAATTTATAGTTCTTGTAACTTTTCCTGGACATGCGATAATTATTAGTAATGCAAGTTCACTGATTTTCAATCTTTCATTTTCTTAGTAGACTTTTGAATTGCAAAACATAATCTTCTCCACACGATTTTTGTTTTTCAACTTGATCGATATCTGACGATTAGCTTCCGCCAAATGAAAGCAAAAACAATAGTACAGCTATGGTGCTGTAATGGTGCGGCTCAAAAAAATTCAATCAAAAGTCGAGCAAATTTTTGTTGATTTTGCCGGTAATTAATCATAAAATTCACTCAACTTTACATATATGCAAGTAATACTTTGGTCAGTAGCAATACCTGTTCAATAGGGAGTGAACAAAAAATGCGGAAAGAGAATATCAGTGTTGTAAAAAGGGATTGCAAGCGATGAGTCAGTGTAGAGACGCTGTCGCCAATCGGGCATGGTATTCCCATCTAGGAACATTATACGGGTTGTTGTTCACACTTACTGAACAGATACTCAGTTCACACTCGTAAGGAACCAAATTGCTCACACGTATTTTAAGTAGATTTGGTAAATTTAAAAAATTCTGTTATCCGTTCTAAAATCATTGGTATCAAAATTACCGAAAACAATGATACGATAAGATCTCATGTTGTTAATTATCAATAATGTTGAAGAAAAATATTCTAAAGTGACTTGTCGGAAATTCTCTGTGTTTTGTAATATGGGGGTTAATCTAGCCTTAAATTAACCAACAAATAACAAAACACAATAATTTCCGCAAAGTCATTTAAGAACACTTTTCTCATTATAAAAAATTAACAGTATAATTTATGAGTTGCTTCAATTTTCATTGAGTTTCGAGATTAATAATACAATAATAGCTTTCTCTTATTGTATATTAATTCGACGTTTGAAGGTCTGGTCTTGAACACGACTTATAAAGGTCCCTGTTTTCCTTGTGTGTAAGATTTTCGATAGATAGGGCAAATAAGGGTACGACCGAGTGTTACATGATAATAATATATTCAAACTTAATTTTTCTGTTTTTGATAAGTCCATAAGAAGTTCATCAAGAGTCCATTAAGAAGTCAAATTGTGGTATAAGCTCTTTTTGTCCTTTCTGATATCGCTTAAAATTTTGCATACACATAATCGCACTGAGATTTGATAGTGCAATTGTTAAAAAAACATTATACATCCGGCTCTTGAGGATGCACTGGAAAGTATAAATATATTTTTTTAAAAAACACACCATGGAACTATCCGTTTTTAATTTAAAAGGGAATGGATCATCATCTCAAGCACTATTTCTCCTATTAATCAAATATTACTCTAATTTCAAATCTTTTTTATTAGGAAGAGGATGGCCCGAAATTTTCGGAATATTTTCAAGATAAAAAAAAATTTTCGAAAATTTGTTTTCCATTCTTTTATAACATTGTCTAACGGCTGCAAAGAAATTCCAGCAAATTTTTTGTCCAGTGTAGAAAAAGCCTCAGAGAAAATTTCAAATTCGCAAAAATCTTGGTAATATGACACCATCTACTCAGATGTTGTACCAAAAAACTGGTATGAACTAGTTCAACGAGGGCGGTTAATTTGATATAAAATACTTTTTGTCGGATAAACGGGCACCCTTTTTCTGACTTTTACGTTTTTTCTCGAAAAATCGAGGTTTGGGCCAAAAAAATCAAAACTTTTAATTTTTTTTACAAAAGTGTTAATTTAATTCAGAATGGCGTTAAATCCAAAAACTATCGATTTGGTATTTGTTTTAATAATTAAATTACTGAAAACTGAAAAAATCGCTAGATTTTGATCACGTGATGACCAAAAAAAATTTCATAATAATTTTTTTTATTACTAATATATTAACCTCCAAGAAATTTCAGAAACAATCCACCCATTTTCTATAGTCGATATTAATGATGGACACCTACCGATATCGCCGAAAGTTTTTTTCAAAAAATTCCGCCGATCTTGGGCACTTTCGGCGATATGAGGACAAAAATAAAGTTTTTCAGTCAAAAATGAAAAACACGTGTGCGTCAAATGTCATCATAATTTGGAAAGTTTTCAATCTTAGAAGGAGTTTTACAATAGGTTCAAATAAAGTAAAACTATAAAAATGTGAGGAATCAAATACTCCACGAGACGCAAATTCAATAAAAATTAAAAAAAATATTTTAAGAATAAATATTATTATTCATGACGCGCTCTGAGTAATTTGTGAGAAAACAATAAAACGCCCACGCATATTTGGCGATATTGGCACTGGTAGGATTTTGGCTTGAAATCATGAAATGCATAGGTTTTTCGGCGATATTGAGCCGGCAATATAGTCTTTAAACACAAAAGACTGGTTATTTGGATTAAAAACAAATAAGATCAAGTCTTCAGTAAAATCAGAAAAATTTACAATTATTCGTGTTCAGAGCAAAAAGGTCAGAAACGAAGAGCTTGCGGTAACACAGCTAATTAAAAAATAAATATTTCACTGCGCGTCCTGTGTGTGTTAACACGGTTAATAAGTTAGGTGATATGTGTAATTCTGATTGATTTGCGTTTTAACTATTTTCATATCTATTTTGAGCACTCTCATGACACTGAGGTTTTGCTATTTTACTGTTTTAAAAGTCAGGGAGATCATGACAAATAATAGTCTATTCAGGCCACTTTTTTACTCCGGAATTCAAACTGTTCTCTTAAACTTTGTAAATTTTGTGTAGTTCTTGAAAATGTAAATACTTCTATAAATACAAATTGATAATGCAAACGAGAAAACGTTGAGAGAATAATTATTTGAAAAAACAGAGATTATATCGGTTGTTTAATAGGTCAATTATTTGGCAAATAGTTATCCGTAATAAAGTGCCTCTCTTGAGACTCTGGCACAGAATAAAAATCTATAGTGGCCGATTATTAATTTAAACCAAACCCTCAAAAGAACGGTGGGTAATAGCAATTGCATGAAACGGAAGATACATAGAAGGTTTCGATAATTGTAGTATTACTAATTCCAGGCAAATGAGTATGTAAGTATTACTTTCATTCAAATGAAATATAGTTTCGAGTTCTCAAAAATATTTATAATTTGAACACGGGATGTTTGAAATGACGAGCAATTAGACTTGTGACGAGTTTGAATGTTCATTTCATGAGAGCAAAATAGTCTGTGAATTTGAGCAAACAATTTTTGACCTAAGCCTATAGGCTACAGTATTTCAAGTAAATTTCCAATTTGTATAGATGTTTTATTATTTTCAAATTGAACTTCAAAAATCAAGGAACTTACACAAAACATTCACCTAAAAATTTAAGGTCAAAGATATACAAAACTGCACATAAAATAAATGCAAAAAAATTTCCAAATTTTATATTAACTCGTGGATTTAGACATTAATCTGTACCCAGATCGTTATGGCGACGCGATACTTACAAATGAGCATAGTTGAAAGTTTCATTACTCAACATACATTTTCAATAGCTTAAAATAAATTCCCAATGCTATTATCATAAAAATAATTTTAAACCAAATTAAAAGCCATTTGAAATAAAAAGTTGCGAAAATTTCAGTTACACACAAAAGTGCAAATAATAAGAAATGTTATTTCTGTGATAAAAAAGTAGAGAGAGAAAGAGCACGCCTACGCATGAACCTCTCACTGATTCTTATGTAATCAGTTTTAATTTTCGGGCTATCTTGTAATGGAATAGAAGTCTTAAAAGTTTTAACGATTCTTTAAGGGGTCTTCGAGATAATCGAGTAAGTTTTTGAAAAAAAACTTAGTACTGATATACGGTAATTTTGAAATTTTTCTCAATTAGATAAATAATTTGGGATGAATTAGACGTTTTATAGACTTTTTTCATTACACCAAAGTCCGAATAAATCAGGTGATGAAAAATTCAAAATCAGGTTTGAAATATGTCATAGATAAATCCTTATTCCGCGAACAATAAGATCACGTGAACGGTTTGGAAAATATTATTATGTTCAAACTCTTAAATTAGGTGTTATTGGCCAAAATTTTCGGGCGTAATTTGATCACTATTTGTTTACTTGAAACCAAAACCTTATTTCCTAATTTCAAGGTTTTGGACTTTAGGGTATGGAAGAAAAGACTCTTAAAATGTTTTCTGATCACGATGAAGGTTTAATTTTGTGATTCAAAAAAATTTTCGCAAAAAATAGTATGTAATACAGTGAAATTTTCCAAAAAAACGCACAGAACGTCTTTTGTTTCAAAAGTTTTAGTCGAATAATTTATAACTGATCTTGTCATTAATGATTAAGCGTCGTAAAATGCGATTAAATTGGTGTATGGGACGGCGTCGCATAAATCAAGTTACTAAGTTAAGATGGAGGATATTCCGTTATTTATGGACGTTCGCGTTCGACGCTTTTAAAAGCCCTTTTGGTCAAAATGATTGTAAATCCAAAGGACCAGAGATTTCCATCATTAGATGTAGTTATATGCGGTCTAAGATTATACTTCAATAGTGCGAGAACTTAAAAAATCGCCCTGATTTGATTGGGCAATACACAATAGTCAATGCGTATTGCAATCACACGATTTTTAGATCTCTAACGTCAAAGTTTACGAGATACGTAAGTATAATCTTAGATATATCCAATGCCTCAAATGTAAAAAGTTTTTTCTCTGAAAACTTCAAATTAAACCACGCGTATCTGTATTATTGAAGAAACCCGCTGTAATTGGTTAAATTAGTTTGCTTTCTAACTGACTTTACATTGGGAATTGCATATTAAGTAGAGGCATTCTAGAGATATTAGCAATCATAGCTTTTTTAAAACACCAAAGGCTAAATCTCCAGGAGACTCTTGAAAATATTACATTTTAAAATATTATAATCATATCTTCCATAAATAGAATACTACTTACGAACTCTTGTAACCGATAAAGAATTCATACCAAATTAATGTCAGATTTGCTTATAAAAGCTAAAAATTCAGATATTTTTTTAAAGATGGCCTCCCTAGAGGAGTCCTACTCAAAACTTAAGTGTTGTTTTTTATGTTTATAATTCAAATGTACTTGCAATAGTTGTTACGTTGGCAGAACAAAAAAGTACTTCGTGTACGTGCTGAACAACACAGAACCTTTTCTAAGCCAAAAAAACTTACTATCATATGAATAGATGCGCTGTTTATGTCAAAAAACTAAAGAAATTGAAGAAATTCACTTACTTAAAAAATCACTATATAGCTTACAAGAAAAAGATGCGTGATAAATTTTTTGGAGCATTTTGAAAAAATCCAGAAAAACTTTCGTTCTTTCGATGCATCATAGGCTGTTACAGGGTTATTCTCGACCTTCTTGGATTTTTTATTTTGAGTTGACAACGGGGGTTATTTCAGGATGAGGATCATTTTATTTCATATAGCCGAATTCCAAAAATCAATATTTCTGTACGAAAACTGCATTTTAATCAGAAAATTTCATTCCGCCTACGCAAATCGATAAACTGCGAAAATTTTATAAAAAACCGTTCTGTGGATAATTCTGTCATGAATAACATTTTTTTAGCCTGAATTCTTACGTACTGGGCTATGATAAAAAATATAAAGTTAATTGCGCCAACTTTCATATTCGAAGTTTTTACTTTGGTTTTCGCAAAAAAGTATGAGTCATCACAAAATTCAAAATTTAAATCGAATTTCTCTATAAATTTTATTATACAATCCATCCCTAATATTATACTTACTATCTAGTTAAGCTTAACGAACAATTTGTACTGAAATTTACAGTCAAAGTCAATATATAAAAACATATCGAACCATTAGAAGCAAATTTAAAAAATTCGAATGTTTTTGAAATTGACTATTTTATGCTTAAAAATCCGTCTCGTTGCAGTGATACCGAATAAATATTTAATTTTGAAGATTGATGGTATATTCTGTAGAGATATGTGCATAAAGAATATAAATAATAGCTAAAAATGGCTTCAAAATTTCTGAATTGTGCTTGAGGATCGACCGTCGTCGCAATTCTTTTTTTTTCACTTTTCACAAGTATGCTGTGCGCCTCTACGAGAGCTATCATTAAGTTATAGTCGCATAATTTCCAACAGCCGATTTTTTGACAATTTAGTGCGAAATGTCGTAATTCTCAAAAAAATGGCAATTTTTTGAAATTTAAACTGCCGATATCTCCCAAATATGTACCGAAAAATTATAATATAGTGTATTCGGAATTTGAGATTCAGAGAAACTCTCGAAACATGATTCTTCAGTTTGCGAACAGTCGATTTCGACCAATCAGAAGCCCGGATTTTTGAAAAATTTTGAAAAAATTTCTTGATCTCTGAACAGATTGTACTTTTTTTTCATTTTTTCCATAAATATCGTAGAATTCCAAAGCTGAAAAACCTGTAACACCCTAATGACCTCAAAAACGGAGGAATTAATACATTCAGAAAATAACCCTGATCTTAACGAGCAGAAAAAGCACGATAGTTTTTTATTTTGATTGGGCAGCAAACATTTCTATTTTAGCCCACATTTTCATGCAGAAACTTTGTATTTCTGATCCTGTGA
>SCLH01062608.1:0-13159 GCA_004367855.1 Oikopleura vanhoeffeni
CTAAACCATATTTAGCCTAAGGAGTTCTAGTACTCACTTTTGTGTCACGAGGTCAAAACCTACCCGCTTTAAGCGTACACTTTTGAACTGGACCAAATTCGTGGCATTTCTAGAGAGCTGTTGCCCTTGGTAAGAGAAAATAGATAGTTTATGATCTTAGAGAATAAACTATATATTTCTATATTTTACAGAGATATAAAACATATTATAGGGTTTAAGTGTATCAAAGTTCAACAAGGCCCTTACCATAGAGTTCAGGAGCCCCATACTTTCAGATCGTTGTTTAACCGTTTGTTACTTCTTTCGTACTGCAAGTTCATATACAGAAACCTAAATAAAGAGTTTAAATTGAATATATCGCCAGTTTTGTCTCAGAGTATAATTTAAGCCCTTTTTTGCATGGTTTCAGCTATTTTAGTGATGTGGTGTCTTCACCGGACTTTTTAGAAATAAATCGTAAAGAGCCAACGCATCCGATTAAAAAACCTTTTTAACCGCTTTAGGCCCAATTTATTTATTATTTATAATTTACATTAAAATTACACTTTAACCCGATGGCGATGGAATCCAGAAGGGACGGCCCAGAGGGCTCGCTAAATTCACAGGCATTAAGAAATATACCTGTTACTAGCGGTGGTTTAGTTAATTTAGTCAAAAATAAGTTAACTTTATGGCAAATTGATTTAAATCTAGCCAAGGACCCGGAATCTCGCTGGAATTATTTGCACTCTATAGTTACAGCCGTAAACGACCTAGTTGATACCACCCACCCGTATAAAATAACGGAAATGCAATGGTGTTGGTTGCTAGCTCCAAGCGTAAATAACGAATTAGATTTGCAAATAGAATCTGATTTTGGAATACCCTCTAGCGAAAAAGAATTGTTTAATTACGCTTCTAGTGGTCGATTTTTGAATAAACCGCTAGAATCATTATCTATAACAGAAAACGCTGGAGCGTTTACCTACTCTTTTAATGATAGACCTACTATGACCTCAGAAGAAGCGATAAAAGTTGTGTTTACAGCTATTGGTGGCCCACTATGTTCAAACCTTTCGGCTGCAGAATTTTTTCTAGCAGACCATGTTACAAAACTTAGAGAGAGTTTGAAGGTGGGCTGCGAATTATTTTATAATTATTGTCCGAATAATTATAAAATGCAATTTCGCCGAGGGGGTTTTAGTGGGTGGAAAAAATTTACGGCACTTTGTCTACCAAAACAGTGGAGCAAAGATCCTCCGGTAAAACAGTTACGTGCGCTTCTACTAGGTATGTCCGAAGTTGAAGGACAAATGGTAGATTCGCAAGTATCTGCTTTACGGGAGGAATGTATTAGGCATTTCAAAAATTTCACTGACCCTATAGATCTCGCGGATCAGGAAAATGATTCTCTTAAATTTGTAGGGGCAGAAACATATGACCCAATGTCAAATTTTTTGATGATATTGTTAGCTACGAAAGATCTCACTGAAAAACAATGGGATGCATGTATACGTAGACTAGCCCAGCAACTTAATAAAAAATCTCAAGAAAATGTCACTCGAATCGACATTTTGAGAAATAAACAATTATTTTATGAGGCGATAGATGAGATTCGTGGTAAAGGAGAACCGGTAACTGGTATTTTTGACATAAGTGAATGGTCAAATGCTTTTGACATGACAGGTGATGCCAGTTTACCGGCAAAATATCGAAAGTTAATCGAAAAAAATTGCCTTATGCATAATCGTACACCTCCAAAATCAAATTCGAGTGATAAAAATCAAAATGCGCGTAGTTTTAATAGCGTCGGAGCTTCAGAAACCAGTACCGAACCGGTTGACCAGTTCGGTATTGATTTGTGGAATTCCGAAGCTGAACCTTTATTTATTGAATTACAACGATTTGAGGGTAAAGGGCCGAGTTTTGCACCTCATAGAAAAAAAATAAGGAAAGCACTTACTCGGCGAACTGGTATGGATTGGACCACTCGTACTTCTAGAAATCCTCCGGTCCAACAACAATGGAAACAGCAAGGATATCAGTATGGTAGCCAACCGCCAGTTTTTCGCCCTCAGAATCCAACGCGCCCCTTTAATCCAACGTTAGTATCATCAAATACAAGGGCTCCATACCAGCCACAAGGTGGCAGTAGATATCCGTCGAGTAATCCTAATAGATATCATAATAATAATAATAATAATCGACGGTATCCTACTCCCCCTGTAGCTGGTTGGGCCCCAAATATTACAAAACCGAATTACCGGCAAGCGACTACTGGTCCAGATTTTCAAAATGACCAGCATCCTGAAACCGGAAATTCAATGGACCAAAATCAACAAATTCCTGATGATCAAAGCTACCAAAATCAAGGTCAGTACAATATGATGTCAGCTGCTCAATTCAACCAATCAATGGGTTTCGAAAATACAGGTAACCATTTTAGTAGTGAAACCGGTAATCCGGCGAACAAAAAAATGGATATGACTTATAGAAGCTTAAGTGACGAATCAGATCTAAAAAGAAGCCCGGCTTTAATTTTTCAAAGTAAAGGTCGCACTATGCGTATAGTGATCGATACCGGGGCCGATACCAGCTTGGTAACGGAAGAATTTCTAGATCTGATTCCGGAAAAATCAAAAATTTTTAAGAAAAATAAAATTGAAATCGCAGCTAGGGACTGTACAGGTCGGATTTTCAAATTAATAGGATATAATGTGAGCTTTAGTTACCAGGTGCCGTTTTCTAGGCATAAGTTAAAAATTACAAATGCTCAGATAATGGCGCGGGGGGATTCGGGTTCGCCTTATTCAGCGTTATTAGGTTTTGAGGATATAACGAAACAGAACAAAATTAGCATGATCACATACCCTGATAATAATATAGTAGATTTTACCTTTCATGGCCAACCATTGTCTATAGGCCAAGTTCAAGAGATTGAATTTAGCAATTTGAGGTGTTTTGCTCAGACTTCACTTCAGAAGGTTCCTGAAAAAACCAATGTTATAACAAATCTTGATATGATCGGTGACCTACAACTGGTTCAAAACAAAAATTTTGAAGTTTTTGATGAAAATAATAATTTGCGGAATATTGTGAATATACCGGTAAATCTTGAGAATGAGAAACTAGAACGTAACCGAAATTTTTCTATGTCTGCAACTGCAGACGGTGACTCGGTTACTGCAAATAATACAATTTTTCAATTAAAAAATAGGTGTCCAGACAGTTTCCAAACATTCTCAAGACGAATCGAAATTTTACGTGATATCGCAAATAATACTAGTACTATAAATGAAATTCAATATGATTCAGACGGTTCGTTTAAAAAGTTGAATCGAAAATCTGACGAGGGTATTGAAAACGAGTTACAAGATATAGTACACCGGACCCCAGACGTTTTTACGAAAAACGTAGGTTGTGTTCGAGACCCTAGATTTCTGGTAACCGGTACCATTTACGGTCAGCTTACGACAAATAAGCAGAAAAATTATCTGAATTCATTGAATAACCCTCTAGAAATCGAAGCTACAGTACAGAAATTGGATAATGAAATAGCTACCGGTGTTTTAATTTCGGTAAGCGAAAATAAAATACCGGTATCTAACATTATTCCCATAATTTGTGTTGGAAAAAAAAATGAAGACGGAAAATTAGAACTTAATCCTAGTAACATACGTATTGTCGCAAACTGTGCGGCTGGGTGTAATGAAGCTACGTCATTTCGAGCTACGCAGGCAGATTGCGTAGAAACACTAATTAACAAAGTTGCCCCGTATACCGAAAAAGGATACTTTGGAGTAATCGACATTAGCCAGTGTTTCTACTCATTTTGCCTACACCCGGATTTATGGGGATATTTTTGTATCGAACATCCTAAACATGGACTATACGCGTTTACACGGTTAGTTCAAGGGTGGATCGTTAGCCCTAGTATTTGCAAATCTTTTATGACACAAATACTATATAAATTCGAGAAAAATACAGCCCGCTATATGGATGATATTTGTGTCTATGCGGATAATAGAGAGGATTTTGTTTTACTCATTAAAAATTTGATGCAAACTTTTCTATTTTATGACCTCAGAGTTTCGGGAAAGAAAATGAAACTTTTAGGGACCTCACATAGGGTTTTGGGGGCAGTAATAAGTTGCGGACAAGTATTGCCTAACCCACACAGCATACGAAATTTCAACGATATCCACTTTGGGGATATTAAGAATACTACTGAAATGCGTGGGCTGTGTGGACTGGTAGGATATTTGGCAAAACATTGCCCAAAATCTTCTGAGCTCCTTGCTCCATTTCGAGCACTCACTGGGGGAAATAAAAATGATCCGATTATTCATACTAAGGAACTCGAAGAAAAATATGAAATTTTAAGGCATCATGTCAACAATTCCCTTATGGGAATTTGGCCGGTTTTACCGGGTGTACCTATTATTCTGACTACTGACAGTAGTCAGGACGCGACTGCAGCTGCAGCACACCAAATACACCCGGAAACCGGCCAATTTCGCTTGAATTTACTGATGTCTAGACCAAGAAAGCGAAAAAAAACAGTGGAATGTTACCCTGGTAGTTGTATTTTAGAATTAGAAGGGTTAAAAACATCACTGGAAATGTTGAAATTAAAAATTAACGACCCTACACAATTAGTCATAATGCGCACAGATAATGTAGGTTGTGTTTCACTTTACAATAAAATGCGAAAAACAGGGGTCCCTAGTATGAATAATATGCGTATCAATAAATTTTTTGCTAAAATGATTGACCAAAATTTCAGACTAGAATATATCAGCGCCCAAGGGCTGGCAGCTGTAGATTTTTTAAGCCGGTTTAAGCCGGTTTTCGAAAAACAGGATTGCCGGGGGTGTATAGTTTGTGATATTAAAGACGAAAATGATGTTATGAAACTTTTTCGATCCTTAGAAATTATCGCTCGAAATTTTGACATTTTTGAACCAGAACATGAGGTTCAGTTTTCGGAATTTAATCTAGATCTAGAAATTAAAGGGGATAAAAATTTTTTAAATATTTCTGATGCACAAGAATGTAATAATTTGGGAAAATCTAGCAAAGATCAATTTTTAAACCTAAGTGAAGGTTGGGAGGATCGGCATTTCGGTTTACTGGAAATTCCGATCCCAGAAAAAGAAAATGAAACGATCTTGCTAGATTTTTGTTCAAAATTTTCAAATAAATATACTAGTACAGTACCTGATTTATTAGAAAATCGACGTTTGCTACGGGAGTGGCAGGACAAAGACGGGTGCTTCAAAGTTGTTCGTACTTTTCTTAAACATCGCATGAGTGGCAAGCAGGTCGATCCGAACCCAAATAAATATCGCAGAGCGTGCACATTGCTACAAAAACAAGTTTATTTCGAGGAAAACGATAATTTTGAAATTTTAAAATTACCAAAAATTCTCCCAGGGGATGAAGGGGGCTCCCCCACCGGTTTAATATTATTACCGGTAACAGCCATGATACCGGTAGCCCACGCGGTTCATAAAAGTGTGGGGTGTTCTTCCCTAAATGCCCTGGAAAAAGCTTGTAATATAGTATTTTCAATCCCGGGAATATCAGCAGCTTTAAAAAGTATAACAAATACATGCCAAGGCTGTATAACCATGAAAATCAGCCCAAAAATTTTTAAACCTCAAAAGGAAATCCCAATCCCTACGAAGGTTGGTCAGACCATTTTATTAGATGAAATTCATCATTTTAAAGCAGGTTCAAAAAACGATAAATCTCCGTCATCATTATGGAGGTTCCTTTTCGCGACAGAATCATTGACTCACATGAGTAACCTTTATGCTTTTAACGGTGATTTATCAGTAGCAAAATTTATTCCGATTTGTATCAAAATAAAGCATGAATTATGTCAGCGCATACCTTTAAATGAAAAATTGATTTTTCGTTGTGACCATAGCAGTATTCACGCCGCAGCGGTTAATAACCCTCTATTAAACGCTGAAAATATCGAAATTTTGGTACATGAAAAGACAAGTTCTAGCAAAAATGGGATCGCGGAAATCGACGGCAGAATTTCCCAATTAAGCCGTATGATCCGATCCCATATGTCTTTTCCAGGTGCGACTCGTGAAAATGTTGCTTTTAAAGCTGCCAGACAATATAATCATACGCGTTCGGCAGAAGGTTTTACACCGGCCGAAATGTTTTACGGCTGCAGGCAATTTACGGGGGCACCCATATTAATTAACATTCAGAAAAAAATTGAAAAAACCAGAATATGTAGACAGAAATGGCGCGAAACGCGTGACCGTCTAAATTTACTCCAAAGACACCGTTTCCCGCTTGATCTGTCACCATATTCGGTTGAAAATAAAAACACAGAATATGGGAACAAAACAAAATCTCCCTTGAAAACGGGAGATTTCGTTTTAATTTGCAGAACATATGAAAAAAATGAACTCAACCCTTTTTATAAAATAGTTCCCGGTCCCGGTTTTGAAAAAGACGGGATCGATTGGGACTCGTCATTAATTTATACGGAAAAAGTGGGAGTTCGAGCCGTTAAGGGTTATATTTGGCATTTTACAGCGATCAGCGCGGTGGTAGACGGAAATAAACAAATCGCAGAAATAAATAATATTTCAAAAATTTTGTCAATCGGTAAACGATGCTCTTATTGCCTTCATAAACCAAATTTACATAATAACCACACAGCTCAAAAATGTGCAACTGCAGTAGTCCTAGATATCGAGAAAATGGGGAAAGAGAAATTTTTAAACGAAAATTCTGAAAATAATTGGTTCTCTCCAAAAACAGATTTTTCAAAATTTGATGACGTAAGAACCCCTGAAAAATCAGAAAAACCCGAGTTTAAAAATGAATATAAGACCCCTGGATCAGCTGAGGAGTCATTTTTCTCTCCTGCTCAATGGGATCAAATTTCCCCATACGAAGATAAACCGGATTTCCGAAAAACTAACCTTTCTATTCAGCACACGCCAATGGCCCCGGAGGTTAGACGACGTCTGGATATGGGTTCGATCCCTCGATTCGAAAATCCGATCAATCAAAATCAACCTGAAAATATAAGCCCAGCAGACGTACACGACTCCCATATACTGGGATCGCGATTAAGAAATCGAAAATAGAAAATCTACTCTCGTTTTCTTCAAAAATAACAATTATGGTTATAGGTATGTCCGCATGTTTTCCATATTTTTTTCTCGCAAAATAAACAAAATAGTTTTAAATCTACAAAATTACTTTATTTTTGCTATTTAAGCAAATAATAATTTACAAAAATAATTATTTATCTACGGTACAAAAAACAAAAATTTTCTCATAATCTTTTTCGATCAGATTTTATTTTCAGCCAGTGAGTTTGCACCATTTTTCTCGTAATTTTTCGTTCCATCGCACATTTCTCTGCAAACTCATCACCAAACATTAGCCGCATTCCACCAATTGGAATAAATTCTCCTTAAAACGGAATTTTATTATTATCTCGAAACGGTTTTCAAAAACTTATTATATTTGAAAATCTAGAAGTTCTTGATTTCTTTTTAAAAATTTAGCCGATCTATGCTTTGTAAGCAGCTAGGCCTCCTTTTTCGAAAGAAATTCTTGAATGTCTAAAATATGGAAGTTCGAGAAAATTTCAAAATATAGTTTTCAAACCATATTTTGACCACTAGCGATAATTTTGAAAAACCTGACTTTTTTCAAAATTTTTTTTTTAAACTGGGGGGACTAATATAAAAATACTTTCATTTTTATAGAAAACTCACTTTTTATATAGCAACCCATTTTTGATATAATATGCCAGTCATCACGGTGACCGGAAATCAGACTCGAAACTCGTTCAGCAAATAAACACATTAGAAAGAATAACCCGTCGACAAGCGGGAAAATAGATCGCAAAAACATTTCGGTTCGAGTTGAGCTAAAAAACAAATTTAATCAGTCTGCAAGACAAAATCTGCGAAAACATTTCAATTTAAGGGAAAATTACAATTCTCACCATAATAGTAAATATCGTCGCCAATCCATAGAATTGGTACATTTTTCGCCCAAATAAGTCGAATACATCGAGGTTAGAATAACCATCACGTGGACGTCCAACAAGCCTACGCCATCAGTTGCCACCGAAACTTTTTTCAGTCCTAAAATAAGGATTAAGATCGATATTTAAGAGAAAAATTTATTTCTAGATTTGATAGTTTTTTTTTTTCAAAAATGCTGCAATGGCCGGATATTTTAAAGATACCGGACGGTGTCAAAGAGAAACTATTTCATGAGCTTCAAGTAGCTATAACTGAGAATTGGCTCATAATTACGGTATACGGATTTTTTAGCTTTTTAATTTTTCACATACTGTACATGTTTCTGTCGGCCTCAGGGAGCCTCTTTATACAACTTATTTTTGAACTCGTAAAATTTTCGTTAAAATTCGTAAAGTTCATCATAAGTATGGCTCTATCATTTTTGATCTGGATAGTAAATACAGTCAGTTTCCTCGCTAGAAAACTGGGGGTAATTCTTTTTAAATTAAAAAATGTAAATTTCTCCCCCGCTAGGTTTTGGTTAAAATCACAAAATTTAATTACCGGTCAAATGCACGATTGGAATCAAGATAGACTAGCCGAACAAGATTCCGACGAGTCTATCCCGCATATTGAATCCGGTTCATTAAAACTTGGGATTTTTCAAAATACTGCAGATAAAAATAATCACAAATTTTTTGCCCGTCGCATTATAATTCGGTTCGCACGAGAGACACTTCTAGAAGCTCTTCGCCTATGTAACGACTACCAAACACATCGATATAGACGCACATGCGAACCAGGCACCGCTATTTTGGATACACCTGCGAGGGAAGCTATCGGAAATAGTGTACATTTTGCCATTTTATATTACCGCGAAATACTTTTAGCATGTTTAGACTACCCTAATGGTGATTTTTTGGATATTTGTAATTTATCATATCTAACTGTGCTCCGGCTTTTTCTAATCGAAGATAGCGACGGTAACCTGTTATTAAATAAAAAATTTCTGATTAAAGGCATAAATGTAAATCTCCTACAAAAGAATTTCTTTGTAAACCCTATCCTCGTTGAAAATTTCGAACTTTCAAATACGCGAATTTTAGCGTTTTTCGAAATTCAGCTATTTATTCGAAAACAATTTAGCAAACTTTGTTATCTGGTCTGTGATTCTCCGGGTTTTTCGAATTTATTTCAAAATATTGGCGCCCGAAAATTTATCCCGATGCAAATGAGCATTTTGAACAGCGAAAAACAGGAGGGAGAATCTTACAGCCAAATTTATCGCCGAACTTTTTCTAACAAAATCTGGTCCGAATCCGGCAGTGATAGCCCAGATTTTGAGAAAAAGGATTATTCAGAGGCATATTTAAAATTAATTACCATGAAAATAAATCCGGAAATACGAAATTTAAACCCATTAAAATTACACGAGATAGTAAATAACTGGGATTCCACAAATAAACAAATAACGGATAGTACTGCGTGGACTTCGGAATGTGAGACCCTTATTTAAAAATAAAAAATATTTTCTGACAGTTATCTGCTCAACCAAGAGTTAAAAATTTTACCTGGTTCAATTTCGTAAATTTTGAAAATACAGGATAAATTCTTTCCATACAAATTGCCAGTTGATAACACTTTTTGCAGAGCAGTAAAATGTTCATAAATTTCTTTTGAATTGCAATTTTGGATGAGCAGCTAAAAATAATTTATAAATTATTGTGTTTAAATTTATATTTAACATATTTAGGATTTTTTACAAAATATTTCCCACTAAAGATTTTCGTTTTTTTTCTCGAAAATCTTTCTTATAAACGGTTGACGGATCTTACCGGTATACAAATGTCGCCGAGGTACCGGTAATTCTGGTACCGGGTAAACAATAAATTAAAGTGCACCCCGTCGTCAGTGGCGATGCGCCCTTTTCCGGCTTTGATTTGCCGATAAGTATTCTCCCGTATAACCAATAAGCTTTTGACCTTCAGAACGAAGCATCTCATCGTTAAACCTACCCCTTTACCGACACTACGAATAAAATTTAGGCATTTTTTCGACTGTTAAAATTTTTATAAATCGGTTTATTTTTAGACTAGTTTAAAAACTAACCAATCAAATTCCCGTTGGAGTAACCCACATCGGGCACATTCTCGCGATTCCTTACAGTAAGTCCATTTAGTCCCGCTACACATAGCAATTTTACCAGCCCCTTCAAACGTACTCAATAAAACCTTAAAAAATAATATAGTTGAAATAATTACAAAAATAATTAATTTTTTTTCTCGAAGAAAATCTAGAAGTTTTTTTTTCCTCGAAAAAAAATAATTTTATTTTTTAACCTCTTCAAACGGCATTTCGGCATCCGGCAAATTTGAAATAACCATTTTCGTGCGACTAACAATAGACTCCGCCTCGGCTGGAAATTGACAAAAATTAAGCGCATGTTTAAAAATTTTCCGAACTAATAATGGTTTCGGCCATCGGCCTAAAACTTTTTTCGAAAATTTTGAAATCATGACGTATCGGGCACAGCGCGCCTCACTAGATAACTCCTGATCATAGCGCCAATAAAAATCAGTTTTGTCAAAAATTTTATGCGCCAAAATGTGCAATTCTATTTTTTCACCCTTTTTGAACTCAACATTACGTGTTTCAAAATCTTCTAAAACATGGTCATTTTCGTCAAACATTTCTCGCATAATATTTTCTTTGTCAATTAATCGACCAACAAAACTTTCCAAACTGTGCATATTTTTCGCAGTCACCTGCACCTACAAAACCAATTTTATTTTTTATACAAAAACAAATCTCTATTTTTATATCATTTTTCGACCGTAACAAAAAAAATATATAAATCCCTTTGACCCGAAAAAAACATTCAGTTTTTTTTCTCAAATTAAATTTTAAAAAATTCATTTTACTAGAAATGGATGACGTTCAAAATATCGACTTATTGGATTTAGGCGAATACCTTCCTCCTTTAGCGGACATCGTCTATTCGGCAACTGAGTCGGACGTTTCGGAGAATGCCCACGAGAAAACCGTACTCGAAATCCCAAAACCACTTTTTTCAAACGCGACGCGCAATAATCCGATCCCCTTTAAAACGCCCAATCGCGCGTCACGTCGAGCTTCAAATGAACTTCTCGAAAATGAGACTTCGGCAATAAAATTTTTAAGTCTGAGTACCGTCTCAGATATATTTCGAACCCCATCGTACCGCCTTATGCGATATATCGCTATGCGGGCTGCAAATTTAACATCGCTTGGGCAACAAGCCGGTCTAGCCAGTACTCGGGACGACCCTCAAACAGACGTAGAGCGAAACCTACTTTGTTATATGGTTCAACTTCAGCCAGTCGGAAACCGGTATTATTGCGAGATAAGTTAGTAAATACCTTTTTCTCTTTCACAGCTCTTTTTCGCTCATGCCTGAAATCCATAATGCCCTTCAAACATTTTATTTTTGCTTCATTTTCGTTTTCATCGTAGCAAAACTCAGAAATATCTTCAATAGGATCCCGGAACCACACCTTAAAAGCAGTATTTATTTTTGAAAATCGAACATTTTATTTTTTGAAAATAAAAATAATTTTGCGTGATTTTCCGAAAAACACAAAAATCACTTTTTCGCCGCATGAGTTCACACAAAAATTTAAATTTAAAATTTTTTGCAAACATTTTTCTAACCATTTATTTTAGTTGAGAAAAATTACCCAGTATTTGGGTTTTATTCGATGAGTCTAGTCATCCGATCCGATCCGAGCTTATCCGAGCTAATGGCAAATATTCAATGGGTCAACCCGATCCAGCATTACCCGGACGACTTTGTACGATCCCGACTTTTGACAACACCGATAGGCAAAAATGACCAATTTAAAGTCGATCTTCAAACGGAGGATTTGTGTGAATCCGATCTGCGAAAGCTTATTTTGGCTTCAAGCCCATCAAATAAATATTGCCTGTCACAAACCCTTAGCCAAACTATAAGCCCAGAAATCCCCCGTCTGATACCGTTGTCAAAACGCCCTAACCTATCAGCCGATAGAGTTAATAAAAAACTGAGACTGGAATCCGAAGACGGACCAGAATCTCATCGCGATTCAAAAGGGCAAGCTTTCTTGTCCGAAAAACTACAGAGCCCAAAAGCTCTTAAAAATAAGCGTAAACGCGGCCCCAGACGACGGGTCCCACAAGAAATTTTTGACCCTAACTTCCGTTTCCCGCGACACATTGGGAAAACCCAAACTTCCCGCGCCCAAACTTCCCGGCCTGAAACTTCCCGGTCCCAAAACTCCCGACCAAAGGCCTCAACTTCCCGTCCACAGATCCCGGCACGGGCAAAATTTTCAGACCCTTTAATTTTTAGCCCCGATTCCAAACTGGATATTTCTAAAATAAACCCAGCTGGCCATTTTCCAAATAAATTTTCGGAACAGATTTCAAATCAGGCAGCAGCTAACCGAGCCAAAAATTTTCAAAAACAGACTCTATCAAGAGCACCTCCAGTGGTAACCACAAATTTCGAACCACTAGGCCCTAGAAGCTTCTGGCCCGCCCAGGAAACTTTTCCTATGCCAAACCGAGAGTATTTATTAAATATTGCTCGACGGGAAGCCCAAGTTCAAAAATTTTGGAATTTAAATCTAGGTCAACAAGGCTCTTTGAGTGACCAAAATTTTCAAAATCCACTTTAAAAATAAAATTTCGGCTAAAATAAACAATAAAAATATTTTATAAACCCTCAAAAAGTTCAAGTTCAAGTAGTTCATACCTTTTTTCGACCATCCTTTGCGCCAATTTTTATAATCCCATTGGGAAGTGCCATTTTCGTGTCGAATAAAATTCTTCAAATAAAATCCCCGATAAATTCTTTTTTCGTGCGTCCTCTTAAATTAAAATTTTCAAAGTGTCAAAATAAATTTCGAAAACACGAAACTAATTTGTTTATCAGTGATTGCTCACACCTTTTCATGAGTATGTCGATGTAGTTTTTCTCATCCCACGTGATTCGAGGAAAACGGTACTCCACCTCATGGCTTTCCAAGGACAGCCAATCAGAACCCAATAAGGTTTAGAATCAACCCAGTGATTTCATAAGTGAAATCAAAAATTCCTGGGACGTCAGTCAATCGATTGACCCCTCTAAGAGTCAATTC
>SCLH01062609.1:0-12525 GCA_004367855.1 Oikopleura vanhoeffeni
TGTCTCTGTGAGCAGGAATCCATTTCCAGATTTACGTGGTGCCTTCACGTGCAAGTTCGTACTACACGCCTCAAAGCATTTTACAAAATCAGTGAGATTTTGCTTTCACAGGGTCAAATACCCAACCATCCGCAAAGCCATGTCTTTCGCGAGGAATGACGGTCAATACCGTCCCGGCTCGATCCCTAGTGCCCATGATTCGGCTCTTATCGAAAAAACCTATTCTAAAAACTCAATTTTTAAAATAGACCTTAATAAAATCGCTTGGGGCGATTCTAACGGGGTTAACGAGGTACTAAATTTACTCGAGGACAACATAATCAAACGATTACGAGAAAATAAATACTCTGGTATTTACGATTTTCGGACTTTACCATATCTTTGGAAACCACCGGCGCATCACGCCACCTGTCAGGACGATAAAACCCGTGGGGTACCCGACAGTGTTCAAAATTTCCAAATGATGCATAATGAGTTTCGTTATATGTTGACTTCAATAAATGACATAATTGGGATCACTAAAGCCGCCTCAGCTACGGAAGCTTATCAAAAATATCAGGTCAAATATGGTATCCCGTCGGGAACCGATTTTGACATTTTATGTGACCAAGAAAGTGCACATAAAAATCAACCTGACCTAAAAGCCGCGAACGAGCGCTTTATCACATTTTTCGGAGGTGCTAAATTTATCGATGAACCATGTTTAAATTTATTTTTTCAACCTGAAAACATTACGAGCATTAGAACTGTACTAGGGCACACCATGTCCATTTTTATGAGTATGCTCCCAGACCCAATTAGGGATCAGTTTAATTCAGGAAGAATTCAAAATTGGGATAATTTAAAGCAGTTATTTTATTCAATTAAGGGGTGTAAAACTAAAGAACCCCCCATTATGCGTTTATTCGCATTTATCAAATGTATTCCGATTTTGACCAAAGCGGGAATAAAGGAATCATCGATTGTCCAAAATTTACGCGATATAACCTGCAAATTTTTAGGGATTTATGAAAAACCTATCAATTTAGCCGAGGTTGATGGCGAAAATTTCGGGTTTATTGGTCGTGAACTTTTTTCACCCCAACTTAACCTCAACATGACCCTGAGCACCCTAAGTTATTTAGACTACGCCCAAGTCGAAGAAATTTTTACCGGGATGGCTCGAAAAAGGGATAAAACCCTTGACGAGTTAAGTGTAAAAGATATTCTTGAAGGTAAGAAAGAACTCTACGAAAAACTTAATGTTAAGAATAGAGGGAAAACTGAGTTGATGATTCAGACCTGGAATCATGCCTATCGGACCAATCCTAACGACGCGGGTAATCAATACTTAAAACTATTGAATATCGCGGCGAAGGATCAAGAAGATAGGGAAAAATTCAGAAAAAATCGTTTACAAAACGACACCCTAAAAACCGTCGAAACGACGGAAGAATATTATGAACTAGAATCGGACGGGGGAACTATTAGCGAGGTTTGCATAAATCGCTTTAATAGCAAATTTAAAAAGGGTAATTTTAAAGGCAAGGTATTTACCAGTAAGAAACCGTTTAACCGCGGTCAAAAGTCCGGTCCACATAGAGCGGACCAAAAACGCGATTTTTCAAAAAATAATTTTTCGAAAAATAATTTCCAAGATCGAATTAAACGTCGAAAATATTCCCGTGATAACTTTAAAAATAGAGTTAAGGAATTTACTCCTAAGAACGGTCGTTATCAGGTTAGAAATAACAAGAACGATAAAACGTTTTTTGCTTTCACGGAGGATCAACTGGATGAGCTAAAAACTGTAGTTTTGAACTACGTCGAAGAGCTGGAGAAAGAAGACGACTTGGAAAGATTGGAAGAAGAGAAAGAATCACCAGAAGAACCAGAAACGCTGGATATGATAGACGATTCAAATGTAAATTTGGAAAAATTCTCGTTTGGTAAGTATTTTAAGTTTCCCAAGAAATTATACAATTTAAAATTTTCCAAGTTATTATTTGGAAAACTAATCTCGAAAATTAAGTTAATTAGAAATTCTACTGTATTAACGTATTTTCAGGCGACTAGAAAAACAGTCAATCCAATCCAGAAAGAAAATCTGGCAGAACCGCTGGCTGCCCCCCTTTCTCGCGTTTTCCCCATATGTTCACCACCAGCTTTAGTTTTAATAAAAACACGCTACAAAAATCAAAACGAGTTCATCAATTTCAATATTTTCGCAGGATCAGCAAATTACCGTATTATTCCAGATAGTACAACAATGTTTTCAATTATAAATTCTAAATTTTTTAACATTTTTGCAGGCTATTACCGCTTTTCGAAACTTTACTACTGTAAAGAAAATTTCAAAGACCATCTAGGAAAAACTATCGAAATTAAAGCCCGATGCAATTTAATTTTAAATCTGAACAATAATTTTACACTTTTTGAAAATATTGGAATTTGTTCAGAAAACCTTCCAGGCCTACTATTAGGCCGAATCGATTATAAAAATTTTTCAAATGCAAAAAATTCAATAAAAATCATAAAAAATTGCATTTTAAATATTGAAAATTTCTGCAGTATCTCAGACCCACTCGAAATTCCCGATTTCGAAGTCATAAATGAGCTAGTTAATTTCGAGTTGTTAAACAATTTAGGCGATAATTCTTCGATAAAAGTGAATATTAACGAGTACAGTACCCCAGACGAAATTATTTCAAAAGGGGTACGTTTTAACTTGTTAGACCAAAATAAAAAGCCGAGAGCGGTTAAAATGATTTTGGATTCAGGCGCAAGTTCGTCGTTAATACATGAGGAATTATTAAATATGATTCCAGCAGTGGAAAAATTTCCTTCAAAAACAATCGCAACCGGGGCATCTGGTATTAAGATTAGTCTATTAGACTACCGCGCAAATTTCACCATTAAGACAAACCACTTTAAAATTAAATTGAGAAATGTAGTTGTGACTAACATAGGCCCTTGGAACGTTATACTTTTTGGACAATCAGATATGAAACTGAATAAATTTAAATTAAATTTTGAAGGGGATACTGAAATAACTATGGACAAAAAACCATTAAAACCACTGCACGACCTCGTCATAAAAGGGGTTTACAATTTTTTGAGAGAAGCCTATTCCGAAAGTTTAAAAAATACCGTTAATTTAGCAAATGAAGTTATTTATACCGCGTCTTTCGAAACCGATCCCGTAGTATTTAGTGATATCAATTCGGATATTATCAGTATGAAAAATATCACGAAGGATAGAATTAAGCAATTTCCAGATGGTGAGAAAAAATTTTACCATGAAATTGAAATTTTAGCTAAAGAATTTAAAAATAAAAATTCTAAAGATGAGGTCGAAATTAATGACCTCTATGCGGAATTAGGTCATAAGGAAGATTTTGATTTAGTAGAAAAAATCAAGAAAATTATTGACGATCGTGCCCTACTCTTTCAAGGGGATGTAGGTACTGTTAATGACGAAAGATTCATTGTTAAGGGGAAAATAGACGGTAAAATGTCTAGTACCCGAGTCGCCAATTATTTTAGTAAAATGACCCCCGACGTTCGCGAAGCTCTAGTGTCCAAATTAAATGAAGAGATCGCTAACGATGTCTTAATAAAAGTACCATCGGATATGACCCCTAAAAATATCATTTCGATTTTTGCCGTTGGCAAGAAAAATGACATCGGCGATATGGTTCTTAATGCGCACAGCTGTCGCATTGTACTCGACTGTAGCCGTACGGTTAACCAAATGAGCCATTTCAAAGCCACTCAGTCCGATGGGGTTGCCCAAATTATAAATAAGGCCGCTAAATTCACAAAAAGGGGTTTAATTGGAACATTAGACATACAGTCTATGTTCTATTGTTTCAAACTCGACCGTAAATTATGGCCGTTTTTCTGCGTCGAACATCCCGATATGGGTTTATTTTGTTACAAAAGATGCCCAATGGGTTGGGCAGTTAGTCCTCAATCGGTTCGTGAATTTATGCTCCGAATATTATACAAATTTAAGGATAACTTATGTAGATATCTCGACGATATCATATTTTGGGGCTCAAATAAAAACGAATTTTTAGAAATTTTTACGGGTATCTTGGACACCCTACACTATTTTAACTTTAGAGTCAAGGGCTCAAAAATGACGCTTTTAGGCACTAAAATCAAGTTATTAGGTAAGACGTTAAATAATGGCGCTATTGAGCCTAATGCTCACGTGATCTCAAATCTAGATAAAATGAGCGAGCTAAACATTACAACCAAGAGAATGTTAAAAAGATTTCTCGGTAGCGCTTCTTACATCTCAGACCACTTACCATATTCTACAAAACTGCTACATAAACTAAGGGTCGAGGGTACAGGTGTTAATACTGTAGCGGTTAAATGGACTGATGAATTAATCAGGGAATTAAATAATGTTAAAGAAAAAATTAATAAATTAATTACCCTCCATCCTGTTGATCGTAATAAAGAAATTCACGGAGTTGTTGACACCTCCTATTACGCAAACGCTGCATTTTTCTATCAGCTAGACGGTTCGAAAAAGAATTTCATAAAACTTTTTTCTAGAAGACGGTCCGATTGCGATAATAAAAGAAGGCCGTCCTCATGTGAGGTTGAACTAACGGGACTATTAGCCGCAATGCTCTCTGCTGCCGCAGAAATTGAGCAATGCGACAAGACTTGTATTATGTACACTGATAGTCAATCGGTTGCAATGTTATATAAAAAACTTAGAATCTCCGGTATCCCAACGGCGGATAGGAAAATCAACGAAGCTTTTGCCAAACTAGCATACTTTAATTACGAAATAGTATATGTTTCGGCAAAAGACCCGTCGATTGAATTCGCTGACTACCTGTCGCGCACTAAAGAGGCGTCGACCATTTGCGACGGCTGTCTAGTTTGTGATATAGTAGACAGCTCAGGAGACGAGTTTTTCAAACAACAAGCCAAGTTATCAGAAAAAGTTTGTTCGGTAAGATTTGATCCGATTTTAGTACCTACTATGAATTATGAAAAGTTTTTGCTCCTACAAGAAAATGTGAGTCCATCGTCTCTTTCAGACGAAATGAAATTTCCATACACAACTTTAGGGTGGATGCACACATTAATACCTAATCCTGATTTGTCAAAACTTAATTCTTATCATAAGTCGCAAGAATTGTTAGCAAAAATTTTCTATAAAAAAGTTAATATTCACCTTAAAATTTCCGATTTTATCAATGATTGGAATTTGATAGACGAGTGGCAAAACGAGTGTTTTACAATTCGTAAAGCCAAAGAAGTACTTTTTAACGATCAAGATGCACCAAATAACCTTAGAAAAGTAGGTACACTGATTAATAATCAGGAGTGTAAGCTTTATAAAGGTTGTTTGGTACGGTACGACCGTGATTTGGTCAATGAAAAGCTTATGAAAATTATACTCCCAGAGGAGTATAAAAGTCAAGTAGCCATCGCATTACATAATACATTTGGGCATGGAAGTGTCTCCCGTTTAGTTAATTCATCTAAACGACTCTTCGCCATCAAAAATATTGAGGATCAGATTAAAACATTGTGTCATAAATGTAAAGAATGCGCCAGATTGAAAAAATATCGACCAATCGAGCGCGAAATTAAAAATTTTGACGAAGAAACACTTAATGTGGAACGCATAGGAATGAGAATTTTAGGGGATGAGATCCATAGGACTCTCCCGGCAGTTATGCTTCCAAAATTGAATGTACGATCAAAAGTTCTTGAAAATAAATCAGTAAAAATCTTTTTCGCGAGCGAATTTTTAACCCGTTTCGCGGTATCTGTTTTAATCCAAGGAAATTTGACCAGTGATAAGCTTAAAGAGATTCTTTATGAAGTAAAAAATCGCTTGGGGGCCACTGAACCTGATGACGCGTTTTTAACTATTCGAATGGACTGCGCGTCCACCCACGCAGCTTTAGTGGATGACCTTGAAATCAAGGATTGGGGTATTAAAATTTGTCTACTAGACAAACAAACCGGGTCAAAAAACCGGTTAGCACCACTTGATGGTAGAATTGCCATTTTTTCGAAACATTTAAATTTAGAATTAAGCCGCGTAGGAATTACAAAAGAAGTTGCGGTTGCTGAAGCTACCAAAAAATATAATTACACAATTGGTGGTGAAGGGCTACGCCCTACTGAACTTTTCCATGGACGATACGTCCACGGAGAACCTTTTTTGATAAATATTAAGGACCTACAAAAAGCAACTATTTTATTAAGAAAGTGCGTTAAAAACTCTATCGAGTTAAAAAGAAAAGATAAACGAAGCGTACGCCCCATGCATTTTATTCAATTTTCCGAACAAATGAAATATTCGGATCGTAATAACATGCCGCTTAAAATGGGCGATATCATCATGATAGACGAGGGAGGTTTCCAAAAGGAAAATTACAGACCATTGTATAAAATCTGTTCTTCAAACGAAATAAAAATGGGAATTAATTGGGATACTGGGTTAGTATCCTGTAGAAAGTTAGATTTGAAAAACCAAAACTTAGGTAAACTATATATTTGGCAAATGAATTGGATAATTCAAGTGATTGACGGGAGAGAAAAATCTCTTTATTTAGAAGATTTGAACTTGGCCATTTCCGCGGAAATGAACCAGTTCAAAATTGAAGAATACAGTCCATTTGACAAATCGTTACATATATAAACTTTCCGTGTTAAAAAACCATATTTTTGTCTTAAAACAATTTTACAAACGTTTTTTTGGTTAAATTTATTTGAGTGATAGACAGTAAAAGTACATATAATGAGCAGGTGACAAATTAATGTTGAGTGCGTTTTCAAGTGTGAATTTTTTCTTAGAAAATATTTTAAAATAAAAGAAAAAGCTCTAGAACATTTTAATCACGTGTTAAAAACTCCGGAAACTGAGAAAAAGTCAGATCACCCATGGCCCCATCCACATTTTCAAAATGAACATCACATATACGACGTTCAAGGGCCAATTTTCGGAACAACAATTTTTCACAATGAGTAGCAGAGGTTACCCAACTTCCGGGCATTAATATTTTTCGGTCAAGATCTGTTACAGATATATTTTTTAATAAGAGAGCATCCATTTCTAAATCCCAATCATTTTTTAAGGGCTGCCCGTCATGCCCAAATATTAAGAACCGAGAAAGTAGCTTGAAATGATACAGGGTACTGTATCGATATTTGGCAGCAACAAATGTACTTAAAAACATATCCCTGAATTCATCCAATGAGCGCCGAGGGACCACTAACGCACCAGTCGTGCAAAAACCATACGGTATTAAATTTTTTAAAGCTGGTTCACCGATAATATAAAGCACAGAATCATTATAAACCATACCCTCGGCACGAGGATACTTTTTCTTCAGAATTTCGAGCTAAAAAGATTTTTTTTCATTTTTTTTAATATTACAATCATTTTGGTTTACCAACCCCTTAATTTACCGGTAGTTAGTTTTACATCGAATTAATTTAAAATACCTTATCGTAGGAAGTATGCCAAGAACGTAAATTAGCCTCCTCATGCTCCATTTTCAAATCAGTATCACCGGTAGCAGTGGAAGTGTCAAACAAAGCTTCTAATTCATCAACCTCTCCCAGGGATTCCGAAAACTCGGAATTCACATCATCATTTAAATTAACCAGATCAAAAGAAGCCATTATTGTCTTATTGTGAATTGCCATTAAAATATATATATTTTGACGCGAATTTTTTTTTATAAATGAGCTAGAAATTAGAATTTTATAAATACGGTTTTGTCCCGCGTGAGCGCCACATATTTTCCATCTATTACTGTAATTTGAAAACCATGCTTCACCACTAGAGCGGGGGGAGATATAAATACAATCTATTGAAAATAAAATAACCACAATTTAATTTTCCAAATATAAAAAGGTAAAAATTTTTTTTTATTTTTTAATTTTTTATAAAAACGATTCTTTAATTTTATTTATCACAGAATTTGATGCACAATACATCATTATAAGTTCGGTTTCAAAATAAAAACTTTTGTATGAAACATGTTTTACACAAATTATTTCAGGAAAATGTCGTTTGCAGACGACTACGAGTTAAGAGTTAGACACCCGGAAGTTCACACAATGTCACACGATGGTGACGCGGAGTTCCTGGCAGGTATACCTCATGATAGCCACCCCGACCATGTAAAGGATCTCGGGGCTCTCTTAATCGACCGTACGGATATAGGTTTATTTCGAAAAATTTTTTTACAATTATCGAAAAATAACCTTTTTCGGAAAACTTCCGTGGCCACTTTTCGTTCTTTAAATAGAGAGATCCTTTACAGAACCGACGGTAGCCAGCATGATAACCAGTGGTTCCTTAACAATCGGACAAACGATCGGGAAAACCAGGAAGTCGACCCTGAGAAAATTATGATGCTAGTTCCCGAAATCTGGCTAATTGAAGCAGAAGCCTTCAAAAATGTCCAGGATCGGATCAAACGATTGGGTGAACGAAAGAAAATACCAGCCCCTGAAAATGCTCACAAGGTCCGAAACCCATCTCTCGCTCAAATAAAAGCCGGAAACCACGAATCCAGCAATCCGATCGAACTATTCAGCCCTCTACGAGAAGAGGACAAAGAGGGTGAGAAATTTTTCGAAATTTCAACCACCCCTTATTCAGGATTTAACAATCCAAATAAAGTCGGAAACCACAGTTTCCAGGAAAACTACAATTTCAAAGACCAGGAAAAATGAAAAATATTTTCCCCTGTACTTATTATTTACTTTCCTGTTTTAGAAACTATTAAGGATAATAAAACCAATTTACTTTGGAAATTTTGATACAACGTAAGCCTTAAAAATGTGTTATATTTTGCATCAGAAATAAATAAGGTGAATTTTTTTATTACATCTGAGATTAAATACGAAAAAGTTTTAAAGAGGTAACTACAGGTTTCGAAATATTTCGAGGTCAATCTAACATTTGTTAGACGTTGGCCTTAGGCAAAAGCGGGGAGACAATTTCTGTCTCTTGAAAATATCAATCGAACGGCTGTTTACGCTGGAAAATTTTCCAGTTTTGGGTTGTTTTCAAAACCAATCAAAATTATCACGCAGCTTTGCGAAATTATGTACTTAGGAAAAGTACAGTTGAACCCACGACCCGCTAGGGTCGCAAATTATTACACTCAAAATTATTTTTAAAAATAATTCGCAGAAAACTTTTGTGCAAAATAAAAAACGAGCGTTTTTGTTTTTTTCTCCTAAATGGATAATTCTTTTCCGAGAGAATGGCTGGTAACCCCCGAAGACATTTCGGAGGACAGTTCCAACAACGAGGGAGCTTATTCGTCCTCAGATGGCAGTTTTGTGGCTTCAGAATTAGGTGAATATCTTTTTGTGTGTTGCACAACACTTTCAGTGAATTTGGTAATCTACATTATCAAAAATATCTACAATTCAACCTCGGATTTTTAAATAAGTTTTTGGGTAAAAAGAAAATATGTATATTATAAACGTTTCGTAAATCTGAGTATTTTCTCGAAAAAGTGACTCGAAAAGAAGGCATTTATAATAAACATACCATTAAATTTTCCACAGAAAAAAAAAAAAATTTTCAACGCAAAATAGAATTGCCCTTTCAACCATTAAAATGGCATTTTGTTTTACCATAAAAATACTCTAAAAATCAGCTTTAAAAATCTGTTAAGAAATCAAAAACAATCCCAAAAGCAAAATCAACTGCGTTTATTGCCGAAACTACAAATCTGCTCCCAGAGGAAAAGGCCAGAAATGCATTTGGCCATGCCCCTCGCACAACCTGCGACGACCATCAGTTCACTTTAAACTTACTGAACACGGAACCGTTAAACTGTTCAAAATCGACACCAAAAATGATATTGACGAATTATTTTTGTGTCATAGCAGATACGGGCTCTCAAACGCCCTAATTAGAGATTTCCTTATGCTCGAATATCGAGTCATTTTAGACCATCAATCTCTAGAAATTAGTCGGGACCGAGACTGGATTTCCAGTTTACCGGATATTAACGGCTACTGCCTTATCCCGGACAAATTACGTGACGAAATCCCAATAATCAGAGATTATTTGGAACGCAAAAAACTCGTCTAAAAATACAAAATTAATTCCGATTAAAGTCATTTTTTGTTTTGGAGAAATGTAGGCCCTATTGCCAAATTCAAAATTTCTAACTTTTTAGAAATCATAAAATCTTGTCCACTGATTCCAATAAAAGAAAATTTAGGTTTAATCACATCTTAATTTATTTTTAAGAAAGAAACATGTTGAAATAGGAGAGTTTTTTCTCGTCCAAACAAAATACTTTAACGTCGCAATTCTACTCGAAATCGGCATTCCATCTTTCTTAAGTTATCAGGATGATAAACCCGATCATATCCACAGCAATGGATATATTGGCCAACTTCGAAATAACCTAAAAATACTATTTTAAAAACAAAGAAAAAATAATTTCCACGAAATTATTGAACGCGAGCCAAAAAAAAAAAAAAATTTTTTTGAAAAATTGAATTTCTAATTTTAAAAAACTGTTTTTTGAGCTTAATTTGTCAAATAACCAAGTATATTCAGAAACACACCTGGTGGAAAATCTAGGGTTCGATTCTGACCAGCTTGTGGCAGAAAAGCAAGTAGCGATGCAGACGTCTCTCGAATGAGATCGTAAAGACCTTTTCCGCGAATTCCTCGACCAAAATGGAAGTCGTCCGGGCCATAGCCTTTTGCGGTAAGATAATTTTGCAGAAAATCATCACCACATGATCTGTGGATCGTTCGCATATCGACATCCGCATTTATTGACGGATAAGCAGTATGCCACAACGAATCTACGGCAATAATACATAATCCAGCCGAAATTCGGCTCAGGGAAACCTTTTTGAGATCAACCACCATCACCATTCCTTAAAATTATCATTTTAAAAATTTTTTCTTTAACCAAAATGTGACACCCTAATTTTTATCAAAAAATAACATTTTTTTTAAAGTATTATCCAGATTCAGTCAATGGTGGTTCAAAAAGACCAAAAACGACCAAAGCACACAAACAATGGTTGCCGTCAGAGCTAGGAATTTCAACTTGTCTCATCCCCAATTTCTAGAAAATAGCATGAATTCTCTCTTAATTACGTGCAAAAATCATTTTTACGTTGAAAATTTAGATTCTGAACAATGGGCTACCTTTCGAGAAATCCACGGCCCATCTAAACTTATTAAGAAAAAATTTCGAGTAAACACTAAAATTAAAATTCACAAAAAACTGTATTTTTCCGGAATATCGTATCGATTGGGCCATTATGTGATCCCAAACATTAACTTAGAGAATTTTGTATGCAAGAAATGGGCACATTGTAGCATTGTTATTCTGTCCACAGGAGGAAAAAGATCCCGAGAGGGAAAAATTTTCATCGATAGTAAAAAATTAAATTTATGTTTTTTAGTCAAGCTTTTTCTATCGCACAAAATGCTATTTTCCTCGAGCGAAAACTTTTATTCAGTGTTACAAAAAGTGAATTTACGCCTATCAACTAACGTCTCGAGGCAAGAATTTTTTCTATTTTTAAATTCTTCCGGAAATATTCTCACCTATTTATTTGACGAATTAAGTGAACTCGGAATCAACCTTGAAACCCTATTACCTTATAAAAGAAATAGAGACAATCTATTTTCATTAAATTTGAAAAAACTAGATGATTTTTTCGAACCCGAAAATAACGAACTTTTTATTGAGTTAATCAACTTATCGTGTATTGGCTCGACACACATGCCACATCAAGTTTAAAAAGTAATATCTGGTTAAACTAACCTTCGGTTAAAATATTAAAAGGTGCGCCCAGGGATCGACCTTTCGTGAACTGTAAAGCATCTCCACAACCAATTATTTCGAAGATAGAGTCAATCAACTCCTTGGTAGGTTTTCGCTGACCGGAACCAACGTTACCTTAAAATTTTTTTTATTTAAAAAAAAAAAAAAAAATTTTGTTTCCACTTTAGAACCTCCTTAAACTATGGAGTCATATTTCAAATAAGAGTAGGGTTAAGTTTCAAAACCAATTTTTGTCTAAAAAACTCAGTTACTGCCTAAAAATTCCCAGAAATAAAAACTTTTTGGATCATATTTCGAAAAAGTAATTCAAGCCCTGATCATATTTCAAATAAAATAAGGTCATATTTCATTCTTATTTTTACTTAAAAAGTTAGTTTTTCCGAGATAACCGGCCTTTGGCCTACGGAAATGAACAGAGAAATGAGGGGATTGACAGAAACACCTACAAGAGGAAAAACAGATTTCTGAATCAAGCCAGAGTGAATGAGTCCAATTTTACGAAATCAGAGCATTTCAGAAATAAGCAAAGGAAACAAGAATAAGTAAGATTTTTAACTTTTATAAATCATAAATTATATTCTACTATATTGTTAAGATAGTTATATCTCATTCTGAATTAAAATAAATTGAAAATTAATTTTAACCCACAAAATCGGGGTCGGGACACGTAAATATGAATTCGGTTATTTTATTCTAAAACCAC
>SCLH01062611.1:0-12751 GCA_004367855.1 Oikopleura vanhoeffeni
CCTAAATTGCGATTAAAAGCCATCGCGCCACGGATGGCGCAAAAGACACTACGGGAGTTAACGGGTTAAGAGGGTCGGTGCAATTTGATTTTTTTCATTTTTTGCACTTTTTTCATTTTTTTTCTCTTGATGGTGAACTTTTTGCTACTTCAAAATTTCCGGATAAAAACTTTTTAGAACAACTTTTGCCACTTTTGAGCTGATTTTGTTTAATCTTATTTGTTTCAGATCGATTATTTTTACTTTATAAATCGTCTTTTGAAAAAATACTCAAAAAACGCATGTTTGCTATCGAAGGTGTCTAAATTAAGGTAAAATTTATTTTTTATTAATTAGTAACCGTAAAAAACGGTCTCAATCACCATTTAAAATTTATTTAATTTGTTTTTATTCGATTTATACGTCAAAATCGAAAATTTAAAATTTTGAAAAAAGACGAAAAAAAACGAAATTTTAGCACATCGAAAAAAATATTTTGTTCATGAGTTGAATGAAATAAATTTTAAACGGTGGTCGAGTCAGCTTACCAATTTGGCAAGTTTCGGTGAAATAACTTTTTTTTAATTCTGGATTAAAGAAGGCTTCGATGGATTTCTCCCAAACTGGAGTTTCGTTGCGAAAATTATGATTCAGAGTATAAACAAGACCGAAGAAACAAAACGAGGACATATTTGAATAAAATTAAAGGTGGCGTTCTTAATTTTTTCAGCTGATGATTCCAGAAAAATAAGTATGAAAATTTTGAAAAAGAAATGAGGAATATTTTCAAAATATTTCCAAATAGTTTCAACCAAAAATCACAAAACCATGTCATATGACGCGAAAAGCTAAAGTGGCCATTTTGAAGACTGTTTCCGTTGATTTGAAACAAATAATGAAAAAAAATTTGAACAAAAAATAAGGCATTTTTGTTTATAATGTTCGGAACTTTTTTCAAAGGGAGTCAGTGCTATTTGACAGATACGGATATGGGCTCTTGATGAAAAACTTTTTACTCGGTTTATATATTCCCCCCGATATACCATCAAAGTAATGTTTCATAATTCAGGCAACTTTTGTAACTACATAATTTTCGAATTATTGCTTTTTTAGAAAATGTTGAGTTCGAATTAAACTTCTCGAATTCGACAAATTATAGGAAAATTTTGAAAAAAGTTCCGACTCATGAAAATTTTTTTAATCAATGTGTCAAAATTTTGTTGTTTTTTCGTGTTTTTTCAAAATTTTGTTGTTTTTTCGTGTAGAAATCGTATAAAAAGAAATTAAATAAATTTTCAACAGTGAATGGGTTGGTGTTAACGGTTCCTAATTAATAAAAAAAAAATTTACTTTAATTCAGACACCTTAAATAGCAAACGCGCGTTTTTAGAGTGTTTTTAAAAGACGATTAATAAAGTAAAAATAATTGTTTTTTGTTCGAGACATGCTACATCCCTTTAACAACCTTTTGGTAATCAACGATGTGTGGGTTGAAAAGCGGCCCATGAGTGGCTAGGAGGGGTCTTAGGAGTGTTAGGATCGGCTCCCTCAGCCCGCACATCATAGATTAACAAAAGGTTGTTAAAGGGATATGGCTTTTTTTCAATTCAATAAAAACCTAAAATGTTGATAAGCTTTCGATGTATTTAATCAGAATAAAGAGTTTGAGAAAATATTCTCGCAGTTTAACAAAAAGTAACTTCGCGCTCAAAAATTAGTAATAGTAGGCCTTGAAATTGGTTATTCAGCCTAGATGGCTTAGAAAAGCCTAAAAGAATTGTAAGCTTTTAATAACCCAATTTCGAGGCCTACTATTACTAATATTTTGAGCGCGAACTTTTTGTTAAACTGCGAGAATATTTTCTCAAACTCTTTATTCTGATTTGAAAATGATTTAATAGATCGAAAGCTTATCAACATTTAAGTTTTTTATTGAATTAAAAAAAAGCCGTAAAAATAATTGATCTGAAAAAAACAGATGATACGAAGTAAGCTCAAAAGTGACAACTTCCGTTAGAAAAAGTTTTCATACGAAAATTTTGAAGTAGCAAAAAGTTAACGATCAAGAGAAAAAAAAAGGAAAAAAAGAAAATTTGTCAAAATGCACCGACCCCTTAACCTCACAAGTGTTTTGCTATAAATTTCACACTTTAAAATTTCTAAACAAAATTCAAATTTCAAAAATACGAATAACATGTATTCAATTTAAAAGAAACAAATAATGATTATTTTGAAAATCAAGAATCTTTCGCAATTTATATTGAGCGATTGTGACGCAAATACAGTATTAGTTCACAATTACTACTTGCCGAATCAAGGAGTAAATTTGCTCAACTTTTTACAGAACAATAGCAAAATAAAATTTACGACTGTACATAAATATATTCAGTAGGACTACATGATATACATGTACTATTTATTATAGCTAAAATACAAAATTATCAAAGAAGCATATTTACTGAGAAACAGCGGGAGTACTAAATCAATAGATCGACGCTTGGTCTTTAACTGTTTGCTTCAAAAGTATTACAACGTCAAAACTTTGAAAATAAGCAGGAAATGAAAAATTTAGTACGTTTACTGAAGACGTTTTATCATTATAATTCTTATAATAAGATTGTAAATTCCATTACTGTAATTTTTTTGCGCTCCGAGCAGGGGTCGGCACAAATTGATCGGATCGGAAAAATCGATCCAATACATTTTTTTCGAGAGGCCTACCGATGGGATTTAATTTTCCCAGGAATTCTACCGATCCGATCCAATTTTTTTGGAGAGTCCACCGATCCGATCCAAATTTTTAGTTCGCCTATTGATCCGATCCAAAAACAAATTCGAATGTGCCGACCCCTGGCTCCGATGTCAATATAAAAATTTTGAGGCAAAAGGTTGAAATTGCTATATCTTTGGTCTAACAAAGTTTTGATTCAGAATGTTTCGACCATTGACGATTTTTTTTATTTTTGTCATTTTATGGAAGCATTAAAACGCCTCAAGCTCAGCGGCTAAAACAAGACTTTAAGTTATTTCAAGACAGCCCATCAGTTTCGTCGTCGTTAGCAGATTTAGGAGATCTTATTATGGGTTTCATATCTTGCCTATTTTTCAAGCTATGAAGTTTTATAATTTTCAGCTACAGTATGTAAATTAATTTGTCTAGAACAACAATCTCGAAAAAAAAGAGGGAACGAACACATGATTGGTCAATTAATTTTTAAGCACGCCATTTTTCATTGCCTACTTACAACATAAATCTCGAAAAACGTCCCTTGCGTTTCTCGAACAAACAATTTACATACTGTATAATAAACAAAGTTCGAATCTGGCTTGATTTTCGGTATTGTAAGAAATATCATATTCCGAAAATGCTATTCAGAAACTTGGCCATTAATTATAAGGGCTTTGAAGTAAAGTTTCGAATGTCTGGTTACTATACTGTGAATATTTAAGTCCTGGTAATTCGATGATGTCTGTGGATGTTTTGTTATGTAAAAGTTACGTTAGTTTATGATAAATCATTAAACCGTATCAAAATATATTTGATACTATAAACTGGTTTAGAGAATGCTTTATCATTGTAGAAACGTTAATCTCTTTGAAAAATTGAAATTTATGTCAAAATAAATATTTATTATTTCATGACTAATTTAATATTCCTAATTATGATTAAGGAGGTGGTAAGGTAAGATAGGAACGGAAAAATAAATTTTCGAGAAAAACTTCAAGCTTGATAGGCCATTTTTTTTAAATTTTCGGAAAATGTTGATTTTTGAAAAACGGGACATGATTTGCTCCAAAATTTTTTTCTTGGTTAATTTCAGCACAAAAAATGAATAAAATTTGAATTGTGGGATTTTTGCCGTTTGTACCTTATGGTAAAGGAAATTCTAAAAAACAATATTGACAAATTGCTTTACAAAAGACCGTGAGAGAAATGAAGCTTTTCTGATAAGAACCAAAAAACCCTCCCTAAATGATCAATTTGATCATAATGCCTTCAAATTATTCTGACATTGTTACTTATCCGAAACAAAGTTAGTTATTCATAATTTGAAAATGCACAAAACACGCTATATTAGAGTCAAAAAATTTTAGTCCAAAATTTTTAGGAATTTCTAGATCTTTTCAAATTCAATGTTAAATTCTTTCGCTTATATTCTGTTTAATCTTGAGAATGATAATAAATCGAAACATAGATATATAATGAGTTTTTACTATAAATTGCTTTACAAATGAACATTTCAGATTATTCAAAAATTTAGCGCAAATGAGTTTTTTTACTAAATTTAGAAACTGTGAAAAATATTGAATATCACAATACAGGGTGTAAGTTTTTCTCTTCTTTTTTCCAAATTGGATTCATTTGATTTCCGCTGTTTTGATATGTTGAATCTGAGAAAGACGTAGGTTTTTGCCAAAATTAACCGTTCACATAAGCGTTCTCATCGCTATCCAATTTGAATAAAAGAAGGGAAAAATCTTACACCCTGTATATACATAATAAATACTTGCGCAATTTTGGACTTACAATTTGGTTCTCCTTAATCAAATTAACAAAAAATTTAGTAAAAATAATTACCCTCTCCAGCCATGTTTTTTGTAAAATAAGCAGGTCTTTCTAAACATGTTTTATCTAAAAATATCTTTTCAGTGTTTTACGTCATCCGCAGCAAATGGTGAGGTACAAAAAAGGATCTAATAAAACTGTTCACTAAACCACCATACCATACCCATGTTGAAAAAGACGTTCTAAGCGACCTAGAATACATAACAGAACGAAAATCTGTCTGGTGCCATATCGATAATGGTGCTCGGGCAGGCATATCTACTACACCTTAAACTGGGAGGAGAGAGCGAGAGGTAGGTAGGGCTCAATTCAGAAAATGTCACTAGCGGCGCCCATGCTATTTATCGTAAACTCCCTTTTGGCGACCACAACTCATTCACATAGAGAACATTTCTCAGAAATTATACGCAAGTTTTTCTCAGAATTAATATTTTAGAAGAACATCTTTTTTTTCAGCAGCGAAAAAAAATTTTAGAGAATAAAAAAAAATAAGAAAGAGTTTTAACAAAGAAGTCATCAAAAACGTAAGTGATTTTAACCAGTGTGAACAACATGTCGAAATAAATTCTGTTTTTTCAAAATTTCTCAAATTATACCTTCAGATACAAGCTGGAGACCTTACTCAACGCCACAGAGCATATGCTCAGCTCACCAATGAAAGCACACAGTATTGAAAACTGGATGTCGGAGGAGTCTGTCGATTCCACGCAAAATTTTTGCAATGAACTTAACAAAAGACAAATTATGCCTATGGAACTAATGCAAGCTCGGTCTCATCACAGATTTAATGATGTAGCGGAAAAGTGTTTTTATGAGTTACAGCAAGTGAAAATAGCCGTTAGAAAAACTGCACTATATGTACGAGAGAGACAAAGTGAAATTGGTAAGAAAATAATTCATATTATAATTAACCCGTTTACCGACTATATATTTAGTAGTTTGAAATGCTAACAAAATATACTTTAGATCGCCTCATTGAGGAATTCACACACGATGCTGGTATAAAATTAGATTGTTTTTCATCAAACTCAGTCTCTAGAAACACTTCGCTCGATTCCGTCTCTGACGATTCGAGAAAAAGATCCCTAGAATCGGATATTTATCAGCCAGCAGTCAACACAAAACGGTTTAAATCAAGCCATGGTATATCTGACATCTTGGGTGGGAACGAGTTCAGCGAAGCTCCCATCAAAACCGAAATTTCACCAGAAAAGCCGACTAATTCAGTGTTCAATTTGCAACAAAATTTATACTATAACTTTAACCGACTCCAGCAAGCACAACAAGAACATGTTGCACAAATGCAACAAGCTCAGCAACAACAACAACAGTCCCCAGTTGGACACCCCTATCACCCTTATCAACAACCTGCAATTCAACAAAATCCACAACAAATGCCCCCACAAATCCCCGGTCAACCAGTTAACCGGTACTGGTCGGACGCGATGTACTCTTTATTATTACGAGCGCAGCAAACTCAGCAAGAAATTAAACCTGGACAAGATGGTCGCGTCCCATCTCAAAATTCCGATTCTGGTCACGAATCGGGAAATGCAGACTCTGGATCGGAGCATGATTTAAACACTAGTTCCGATACCATCACACAAATTGCACCAGTAATCGCGCCTATTGAAGCTCCAGCACCGACGCATCAGATCAAGCCACAGTGGATTGTAAAACGCATGGAAAAATTAAAGAGAAAACGGGCAGCACGAGAAAATGGCGAGGACGATATCGACGTAGAAAATGATATCGAAGATGAAGAAGATATCCCAGTTACTGACGAAATTATCGCAGACGTTTTATCAGAAGATGCCGAACTTGGCCCAGCCGTTTATGGGGGTGCTGGTACCGGAGTCATCACAAAAGATGCAAATGGAAAAACTTTAATCAGCTGCAAACAATGCCGGTGGACCCTTAGAAAATGGGAATCTTGGGCCAAAAAACGAAATATTGGTACCCTCCCTGGTCTCGAAATCAAATCCGAAACAAGTGATTTAGCCCCTACCGATTTCTTAGCACTTAATACAACTGAAGATCTCGTCAGGTGGATGTCATGTTTTATCAAAGAAATTCGAAAGGACTCTGGAGAAGCTTATCAAATCGATTCGATCACCGCTTTCGCTTTTTCTCTACAAAAAGTGTTGAAAGAAACTGCTCGACAAGTCGACATTCTCAGAAACGAAAAATTTGTCGTTTTCCTTGAGGTAATAATTTACCCCTTATCGCAAGTTATTGACAAATACCTGTCAAATAACTACTTGAAATTTTTTGACCAATTAATAATCAAACTCATTTAAGGCTATGAATGAAGCTATGGATTGTTCAGTCAAAACTGTAGTAATTCAACCAGCCCCAAGACAAGACGAAGAGACTTTGTGGCAATCTGGTGAATTAGGTTACCACAGCCCAGAGGCCCTTACGCAAACCCTGGTCATGATCATTGTCAAACATTTAAAGATTCGATCGTCGCAAGCCCACCGGTTTTTATCACATTCATATCAAAAATCTTTTAAACTTTATATACATTTTACACCTATAAAATGCGCCTGTTATTTTATTACCGGGTTTCTTTCATAGAATGATCTGTAAAATATAACCCTTTAGTCTAACGGTTACATTTAGTGATATGGAAATGTCCGACTTTGAAAAGGTTAAAATTTTTAATCCATCCAATCCGACTCAATTGTTGGAAATTTATCGCTTTAAAGATAGCCGAGGAAATGCAAAGAGAGGAGAAATAGTCCCCAACTTAGCTAAACCCGAAAGATGCCCAGTCCGCATTATCGATTACTATCTGGAAAAAAGGTAAAAATTCAATAAAATTTATGGGAGTTTTGGGTGCTAAATTTTGAAAATATTTATATGCAATCAATTCAAAGTGGGTTTGATTTATTACATGACGAAATTTTCAAAATAATTAACAATATATTTGGTCAGCATACTCCATTGTTTTAAAACATTCATTTTCTGGTTTTTTAGCCGATTAAAGTGAAAGATAAATAATCAGAGGTCGGCATGCCGATAGTGCGTGGATTTTTCACAATCCCCGAAAAATTGTTGAAATATGTTGAAAAAATGCGAATGTTATTAAGCATTCGAGAGTGAAAACAAGCTGAAATTTAGCATATTTTAAAATTGCCCTCTGGTCATGAAAATAGTATATTAATTTTTTCTTATCATTTATCTTCATAGTTCGAATTTACACATGCATTGTCAAATACATTCACTTCTGTAATATTTACAGAGTTATAGCGATTTCAAATTGATTGCAATAAGTTACATTTAACACTCATAATCATCTTTAAGTAAAATATAAATTTGTCTAGAAATGCTCAGCCAATAAGCGTATAGCAAATAAACACATTGATTAATTCAAAGAGCGCTTGTTGGCTAAAACTTAACAGTATGTCTTATTTTCGGTCCAAATGTACTTTTCTGTAAACAGACAAACTACGATTATTAGCCTATCAGCATTCAACTTTTTTTAACACCTACTTGTATTACTTATAACCTTTTGATTGACGAAAAGTTAGTTTTAGCAAATAACGTTGATTTGGACCCAAAATAAGACATGCTGCATAAGTTTTTTCATGCGAAAATATTAAATCACATGATAATTTGAAAGAAACTGACTGATTGTAGTAAGGCTACATTCTAGTTTTCTCACAAAGAAATCTGATCGGATAAAATCTATGTTTTAGTTTACTAATTCATATTCAATTTATACCCAACGATCTTTTGTGTTGATTTACTAAGAATTTTATTTTTCTGAGAAAGGGCTACAGTGTTGTAAATTAAAGAGGCCTAATTCCGTCTTGACTTAAGCGATTAGAAGGGTGATAAAGGAAATCTAACCAAATAGTTGCGCCATCAATTAGTGCACCTCTATAGCGCTCAGGCCTCGTTGGTGTTGTAAATTTGGTCTAGTAAGACAGGTAGCCGAAAAGGTTCTCTTCAGTTTTTATATTTTATTTTCATATTTGGCTCCATGAGCCATTCTATCAAGGTGGGATGGTTTCATCAAGTCAGGTTGGCACCACGTCAGGCGACTTCTAAACCGCGTCGCGCGATTGGTGAGGTAGTGTGGGGCTGGTGTTGTGTAATTTATTGCATAATTTATAACTCCACCATACGCGCTGCTCATAATAGAATGATGATTGAACATCAGTTCAACAAACTTTTTCTACACACCAGACCCACTGGCCCAAGTTTTTAGAACACCACCTCTCGAGCCGTGAGCGCAAAACACAAAATACAGATTTTAAGGAGCTGAGCCGATTTTGCTCGTAGTAGTAGTAAAGGAGAGACCTGACTCGCACACTAGACCCGGGTTTAAGGGGCGGATTGAGCTTTACCAACCCCGGACAGGCCTTGGTTAGTGAAACTTTTTGAGCGAAATAGAATGTCACTAGACGAAGGCCAGTTTCTGCAACCACCCGATGACATAATCGAGTGTCCTTCTAACGCCTGGGATTAGCCTCGGAGTTAAATCAAATTAGTTGTTCACTTAACTTCACAGTCAACGTTTCTTTCTAAAATTAACATATTTTATTGCAAATATTTCAAATTTTGTTATTTTTTCGATCGAAGATAGTTTTTATTCGACGTTTCGGCTAAACAGCTATTTTCAGTGTTCTTAGTTAACTGAGTGCCCAATCTGAGGCTCGATTACTAAGTTTAGCAAAAAACATCTTCCGGAATTCAAAAAAATCATTGAAATTGTCTGTTTAGCTGAAACGTCGAATAAAAACCAACGTCAAAAGAAAAAATATTATAATTCATGTCTAAAAGCCATTGCATATTTCAAATTTTAACGTTTTTATTTAGACCTGCAGCTATCCGACATTCTGGACCTTTCTACCTGTGGCCATCTGATCAAAAAACTATCGACCGAATGTCTTGGTTCCGAGTAAAACCACTGTCGAAAAAATATTTATTAAAATGTCTGTGTAGAATTAAGCAGACTAATCTACATGATATTTAAAACCTTTGTTTTTTTATCTCCACCATGCGGCTTCTAAGCGAAAAATGTATCTTGCTTGTTAACTCTTTGACTCCAAATTTTCCAATTTATTGAGGGAATCTCGATCAAAGGTACTTTGAAGTCAAGGAGTTAATATGGCCTGATGAACCCGCGAATCATCTTCCTTCAAGTTTCAATTCCCATTTCTTAGGAAAGTGGGCTGGTAAATGGGCCGAAAAGTGAGCCAACAATTACCAGCCCAGTTCCTACCGCCAGACGCAAAAAACTATCATATACCATTCTGGGTCGACATCGCTTTGTCAACCTTTTAGTGTTCAGAAAAAGTTTTTATAAATGCCATTAACCACATGGTCAACCAGCTGGTTAACTTTCATTTCTTTGCACATCAAAACGCTGCCTATATTTTGGGACTTTTCTCAAAAGTATTTTTTTGTTCATTTGACCCTCAGGGTAATACTGCGGCATTGCGCGAACATTTTCAAATTTTGCGAAAAAACGGTTTGACGCGAATTCTATCGTTTAATTTCATATGTGAGAAAAACTGAAAATTACTAGAAAAACTACAGTACAGAAAACTCAACTTGACTGATTAAAAATTGAATAATCTTCCAGTTATTACATTTCAAGTTAGTACGAAAAACTAAATTAAATTCCTGTTAGTGAAAACTAAATTAAATAATTTCCAGTTAATAATTCTATCAAAATCCTAATAAAAAGTTCCAGAGTTACTTTAAGTTTACCTTATCATTTCATTGTCTCAAATCTTGTATAAATCTGAAGTTCAAAAATTCAGCTTGTAAATATTCTTTTTATTTGTCGCTAGCACTGTTCAACACAATAAAAATTATTGCCAAACCTTAATGAGCTTTTAATTTTGAAGACTTTTCCATGTCTGCATTTAGTATAAAAAACATTTTTATGGTACGCTCATACACTAAAGAAGGAACGGCAACATTTTTTTGCTTAAAATTTTTCTAATTATGTTCCAACAAAAAATTCTTTGAAAAAATTGTCAGCTACTGCTGAAAAATGAGGAACCGTTTTTATTTTTTTTTGTTTAACTCTCAGAATTGCAGACTATTTCTGGACCCGTACTGTCATCTGATCACGCGTGACCAGACGTTTTAAATCAAGTGTATAACCAAAAATTCATCGTTAACATATATCTTTTCTATGTTAACATTATAATTCGAGTCATTGTTTAAATAACTGTCACAAAATTAGTAGTACGATTAAAGGCTTAATTTAACATTTTAAAATTTGTAGTATGAAACCGCTAACACTTTGCCTTTGCTCTGATTAAAAACAATTCAGTGTTTTTATTAAACTTTTCTCGAAATCAGCTTCTTAAAAAGAAAAAAAACAACTATTTTTTATGACTTATTTGAGATGACGCGATCGAATTGATTGTTTACATCAGTCCATCAAGGTCCGTTTATGGAGCTCTGAAACTGAATCCGTTATCCTATTTTAATTATAATGAGTACTTTTTGAAAAAACATAGTACCAATATACGGTAATTTTGAAAAAGTAGCTCAAATTAAACGTCAAAAAATTTGATGATAAACTGTCAAACGTTTGTATAGACTGTTTATCATTACAGCATAGTCCAAATAAAAATTCCTGAAGAAATAAATTAAAAAATAAGGTTTGGAATATGTCATTTCTAAATCCTTATTCTGAAAATAAGATCACGTGACCTTGAGTTCCGTTACGTTCTAGTAGTTCTTGGAATTATGTGTTTATGTTCCTCAAATTTTTTCTGAGTAATTTGAGTACTATTTGTTATTTGACCAAAATCTATTTCTTAATTTGAACGCTCACGGGAATGTTTTTTGACTTTGGCTGTTACTGAAAAAGCCCTTAAGGGGGTTGTGAGTTAAAATCTAGTTTATTGGCAAGAAAATATAAAATGCTTTAAACGTTGAAAATATAGCAGGAGTCACTCCTGAGGAGTGAATACATTTGAAAATGCATATGTTAATTCAAACCGTGAGGCTAACTGATAGAGAAAAAACTATTATTTTGTAATAATTTTCATGGCCATAGGGCGATTTTAAAGTATGCTAAATTTCAGCTTGTTTTAACTCTCGAATGCGTAATAAAATTCGAACTTTTCAACATGTTTTAACACAATTTTCTGAGATTGTGCAAAAACCACGCACTGTTTGAATGCCGTTTTCTGATTATTTGTTTATAATTTTTATCGGCTTATAAATCAGAAAATGTATTTTTTACAACAATGGAGAATTTCATCACAGTTGTATGCAGCATGTAAAAGTTTTTACCTGATGGATAGGGTGTCACAGGACGATTCGACTCAGAAAAAATGTCGAAACTGAGAATTTTCAGTACTCCTATCATGTTCCTTGGTTAATCTGGAGCAAAAAACTTGCTAATAACTTTTCGAAATTTTAACTCCCTGGTGTCTAAAATGACCAAAATAGATACCGGTCATCAGATAACCGGCTGTTAAACCGGAAGTTGTCATAGAATTTTAAGTGCGGCCCCCTCAGTTTGTTAAAAAGGTCCAAATAAAGCATCATGCCAAATAATTTTTTTCATTTTTTTATTCAGGAAAAATCATCAGGAATGGTCTCCTAGAATTTTTGATGCCTTTCTTAGTCTCTATATTAGCCTCGTCCTGTGACACCCTACTGATGGAGAACAAAAATCAAGAACTCATAAACAAGCACTAGATTGGGTAAGGGGTCAACTCGCAGTCAACAACAACAAATTTTGACGGCAAGTTTAGCTGTAAAAAGGAAAAACTCGCAGTCAAACTTTTCGAGAAAACTCGCAGTGAAAAAAAATTGTTTTTCTATTTTGTTGTTTTTTGACTGCGAGTTTTTCTAACATCTCGCAGTCACCAAAGTTTTTTAATTATTATTACATAATTATTTAAAAATGGAGGACGAAAAAGTTTTTGAAGATTTATTATACTTTTTTAAAATTTGGTATATAATATACCGTATATTAAGTTAATATTATTAACTGTTTAATAACAAAAATATTTATACTTAGTTTTCTTTTTATATCTTTAGAGGGTACTGGTCGCTGGTTTTATGAGGTCTTTGGGGGTTTGAAAATGCTCCAAATTGATTTGGGGTAATAACAAAGTGTACTACCGACCAAATTATTAAAAAAAATTCGAAATTTTTGCGTTTTTTCAATTTTTTTCTAATTATTTCTTTCAAAATAAAGTTCAAAATGACGTT